>JZKD02S1408683.1:0-11221 GCA_000966675.3 Picea glauca | reverse complement strand
GTCCAATTCATTTAATTGTGTCAACCTCTGTTGTTGTGCTTCTGAAAAATCCATCCCAAGCTTGGTTGTTGTTATGAAAGTCTTGATTTGGAACTCAATAGGAAGCAAAACTTGTTTTCCATACACAAGCTTGTATTGTGTATTCCCAATGGTGTTCCTTCATGTGGTCCGGTAAGCCCAAAGTGCCTCTGGAAGCCTATCTAGCCAATCCTAGTGGTGTAACTGAACAATTTTAGTCAAGATGGCTTCAAGAACTTTGTTTGTGGACTCCACCTTCCCATTGGCTTATGGATGGTAAGGGCATGACTTCTGATGCTTGATCTTATATTGTTCTATGATATTATGAACAAGCTTTGACGTGAATTGAATGCCTTGATCTGTTGCAATTTCTCTTGGTACACCAAAACAAGTAAATATGTATTCAAATAAAAAATCTACAAAAAATTGTTCATTAGCGTGCAAAAGAGGTTTGACTTCTACCCATTTAGTGACATAATCAATACATACCAAAATATACCTTTTCTTTCTAGACATTGGAAAAATAGGTCCTCCAAAATCTAAGGCCCATTTTTCAAATGGTTCTATTAATACTTGAGGTTGTAGAGTAATTTCGTATGCTTGGACTGGTCTGCCCATCCGCTGACAATTGTGAGAGCTTCTAACATATTTCCTAGCATTTTTGAAAAGAGTGGGCCAATAATACCATAAATGAAGGACTTTATATGTGGTTCTTCTGCCAACAAAATGCCCCCCACACGGTTCATTGTGGCATGCCTTCAATATGTTAAATAATTCATTCTCCCGTACACACCTCCAAATGATAAGATCAGGTCCAATACAGAAGAGTTCTCCACCAATCCATGAGTAAATGACACTGAGTTTAATGATCTTCTGCTTCTCCTTTGTAGAAATATGTTGAGGTAATTTTCATGTAGCTAGATAGTTAGCAATATCTGCAAACCAAAGAGATTTAGTAGATATTACAAAAGATGTTCATTAAGGAAATTATAATTAACAAGAATTAATTCACCTTCATTATGAATCTTGGAGATAAAATATGCAACAACATTCTCTTTACCAGGTCTATCTAGTATAGTGATATTAAATTATTGTGATAAAAGAAACCACTTGGTAACCCTGCCATTAGTAATTGGTTTGTTCATTAAGTATCTAATGGTTGAATGGTTGGTGCAGATGGAGATCTCATATCCTGTAATGTAGTGCCTAAATTTTTTGATGGCATGAACTACTACAAGGAACTCTTTTTCAGTAACATTATAATTCAATTAAGGGGTGTCATGTTTTTACTCACAAAATAGATGGCATAAGATAATTGATTTTCCTTTTGTCCTATTACTGCTCCTAAAGCTGTGTCAGAGGCATATGTAGATATATGGAATGGAAGTGACCAATTTGGTCCTCTTAAAATAGGAGCTATAGAAAGTTTCTCTTTTAAAGTTTCAAAAGCAGTTTGGTATGGAATTTTCCAGAAAAAATTCATTATCCTTGGTAAGAATTTTGAATAATGGAGATGCAGTTTTCGTGAAATTTTCAATGAATTGTCTATAGTAATCAACATGACCTAGGAAAATTTTGAGACCTTTTTGGGTCTTTAGCACTAGAATATTGGAAATGAATCCTATATTTAATGGATCAACTTTTATACCTGTGGAAGACACACAATGACCCTAAACAATTCCTTAAGTTTGTAACATAAAACATTTCTCATTGCTTAATGCCAAATTAGTTTCCTGACATCTAATCAAAACCTTTTCCAAGTTTTCTAATGCTTCTTTGAAAGTATTTCCATAGACAATGAAATCGTCCATATATACTTCTACACAATCATGGATAAGGTCAGAAAAGAAACCTAGTACAACACATTGAAAAGTTGCAGGGGCATTACACAAACCAAAATGAATTACTTTATACGTGTATGTCCCCCATGGACATGTGAATGTTGTTTTGTTTTGATTCTCTGAAGCTATTTGTATTTGGTTATAATCACTAAATCTGTCCAAAAAGGAAAAGTATTTTCTGTTTGCTAGTGTATCCAAGATCTGATCTATAAAAGGTAGATGAAAGTGATCCTTTAAAGTTGCTTTATTCAATTCCCTATATTCTATGCAAACACGCCATTTTCCATTTTTCTTAGGAACAATCACTAGTGAAGATACCTATTGACTATCAGATATTGGACATATAAAATTAACATTGAGTAATTTATGTAGTTCATCTTTCACAATTTCTTTAAAGAGTGGATTCATACATCTTTGGGGTTGCTTGATAGGCTTGGAATTATCCTCTATGTAGATATGATGAATACATGTATTAGGGTGAATTCCCCACATATTAGTGTATTCCCATGTGAATGCACTAGAATTTTTTTGTAATGTCTTGATTAATTGTTCTTTTTGAATTTCTTCAAGTTTAGAATTGATATTTAAAGTTTTTCCTTGAAAATTTTCAATAGCCTCATTACTTGATCCCGATGTTGATGCATCAGAAGACATTGATCTTGAAATTGTTGATAAAGTATCCATAGTACAACTTTCTTGAAAATATTTATCCAAAATATGATAAAAAACATATTACCCCCCATGATATTGAGTAAAATCAAAATTATTAATAAGATTAATGATTTGATTTTCCTCAATATCATTCTTTAAATTCATAATTTAATCAATAGTTAAAATAGGTTGTACCACTTAACCACGATTGACCGCTGCAACCTAGCTCTACATCCTATCTAGGGTTCTCGTGGTTGGTCGCACCCGCACTAATGGCCTCTAGTTCGGGGGGGGAGGATCCCCCTCGCAACCCTCGCCTCCTCTAGACATCACTACTTTTTGGTCTCTCATCTCCTCCTACTCAAAATATGAAAAGCCCCCCCCCCCCCAATCATGTTTTTTCAAGACGCTTGACGAGATCTCAAAGGTGCTAGTTCATCCCTCCTTCTCCCGTTTGTTTTCCCTTCATCTAGCAGAAAATGGATTGATCTGACAATTTATGGGTCTATGGCCCTCTCCAAGAGCAATGACGCGATGGATGGAGCAGAACTAGAAGAAAATGATAAAGAGAAAAATGTCCTGGGCATTCTGTGGTAAGGGATTCTATGTCTTTCTCTTTGAAAATAAAGTCGAAAGATATTTTATTTTTAGAAATGATCCATATTTCATGGGATCAAGAGGAGTGTATTTGAACAAATGGACCCCATACTTTAGCCCTGAAAATGACATTCTGTCTGTAGTCTCTGTATGGGTTCATTTTCCCTTCCTCCCTCTCCACTGCTGGAATGAGAAAACCCTAAAAAATACTGGGAATGCCCTTGGTAGATTCATTGATCATGTTGAACCATGTGATGGCCTCCAATCCTGCGCTCGCCTATGTGTAGAAGTAGATTTGGAAAAAGGTCTGCCAGAGGAAATCCAACTTACTCTAGATGGGTGGTCCTATATTCAAACAATTGACTATGAAAAACTCTCATTCAAATGCAAAGCATGACATGAGTATGGCCACTTCGCAAAAAACTATCCCAAGGCAAAAACAAATCAACCTGAAGATAAAGAGCAAGAACAATGGCAGCTAGCCAAAAGGAAGAAAACTACCAATAAGTCAGGACCTCAACCTCAAGATAGAAGAGAAAACTCCAAGCCACCCTCTCCCCTCAAGGGGAAATCCTCGATGACGTTAATAACGATGTAGAAAGCAGTAAAAACATATTTGAAGTGCTTGAAGATTTGGAGACATAAATAGTAAACTCAAAAGAATCAACAAATGAGATACAGAGCCAACATGACCCTGACCCAGATCCCCCAACAAAGCAAAATGATCCAATCTTCATGTATCTCGAGGACCCCTCTCCAGCCCCAGAGGATGAAATATAGGAGGACTCGAGGGAATATCCGGACCAGGAGATTCCCAAAAGCACCAAAACCTTGAAAGCAAGAAGGAAAACAAATAAAAACAAAAGGGAAAAAGCAACAAACCAAGACAAAGAATTGGGATTCCATCCCATGCTAGAAGAAGTTCTAAAAAAAGATGGGAAATCAGGAAAAGCACCCACATTAAAAGGATAGACTCAACCCATGAAAGGGGGCAAAGAAAAAAATGCAAGTAAGTAATGAAGGTAGTCTCCTGGAATTTAAGGGAATAGGACAAAGAGAAAAAAAGGAAGCTATGGGAAAATTAATCAAAACATAAAAGCCCTGAATTCTCCTAATCCAGGAGACTAAAATGTAGGGAACAAAGGCCCTTCGAGAAATGCATCAAATCTGGAAAGCAAGCGATGGGCAACTCTAAACAACATTAGGAGGAATATGCACAACCTGGAACACCACGATATTCAGGGAAGAACACAGACTAGAATCAACTCACTAGGTTCTGTTCCAACTAAATCATCTTCCTTCAGGTATCATCTATCCCATATTTAATATTTATATGCCTAACAACTATTGGGAGTCCTTGATGAGGGTTAAATAAGATGTCTTACATCAAAATTGCATCATAGCTGGTGACTTCAACACTACACTTCATCAAAAGGAAAAAAAAAAAGGAGGCTCTATTGTAAGGGACCCTTTCAGGGAACACATGGAAGATCTGGTATCTGAGTTGGACCTGTTTGATGTCCAACCTAACAAAGGTAAATATATGTGGATTAATAAGTGCTTATGAGTGGGTCACATAGCAGCCAGACTAGATCGATTCCTTATACACAACTCACTACTCTCTCTCCCAGACAAGATCTCTTCCCAAATAATCCCCTGGGGCTTCTCTAATCATCGTCCAATAGCTCTCTCCTTTGAAAAAGAAAAAAATCTTGTTCCCATCCCCTTTAAGTTCAACCCTCTTTGGACAGAATCGCTGAACTTCCTTCCCCTAATCTCATCTGTGTTCTTAAACTATGTGGATGCGTCCCCAGTTTACATCTGGGAACAAAAGATCAAAAGAACTAAGCAAGCTATCAATGAATAGATTGAAAATCTCTCCCCATAAACCTAGGGAAGAAGCATAAAATGTAAAAAGTAGCTTGAAGAATTACAAGAAGAAATGAAATAAAAATCTATAAACAACAAACATATTATGCAGGAGAAAGAACACTTCCAAAATTATATGAAGGTGCTTCACAATGAAGAAAATGAATGGAGAATGAAAGCTCGAGCCCTATGGCTTCAAGCAAGGGACAAAAACACCTCCTTCTTTCATAATCAAGCCAAAGATAGACAACATAGGAATAATGTGGAGGAAATAAAGACACAATCAGGGGTCCCAATCAATTCCTTTCAGGAAATAAAAAAAGCAGCAACCTCTCATTTCGGGAAACTTTACACCAAGGAAGGAGAAGATAACCAAGATCAGAGTAAACAATTCATAGAACACATTCCACACTTGATAAAAGAAGAGGAAAACATAGATTTAAGCAAGGAGGTCACAATGGAAGAATTCAAAGCAGTCCTAAATCAGTTTGATCCAGACAAAGCCCCAGGACCCGACGACTTTACTCTTCAATTTTACAGAAATTGTTGGACAATCATCACAAAAGACCTTATCCGTATGATAAGATATGTCCACAAGTCCTGTAGAATGGGAGGTGAAACCAACACTTATTTTTTAGAATTGATCCCCAAGTACAAAAACACGAGCTCCTTCGATAGATTTTTCCCTATTTCTCTATGCAATGTCTCTTACAAAATACTGGAAAAAATAATAGCAAATAGACTAAAGCATTTTCTCCCGCAACTCATCCTTCCAAATCAAGGTGGCTTTGTGGCAAAAAGACAGATTTGGGACAACATCACTCTGGTCCAGGAAGCGACCCACTCCATCTTTAACAACAGAGAAAATGTGTGGTTATTAAAATAGACATGGCAAATGCATTTGATCGTGTCAAGCATAGTTTCCTTTTTGAAGTTTTAAAGAAATTCGGTTTCAATCATTCCTTTATTTCTTGGATTGGAGCTTGTATTTCCACCCCTTGGATAGCCCCTCTAATAAATGGAAGACCTGCTCCTTTCTTCCAAGCTATAAGAGGATTAAGACAGGGATGCCCACTATCCCCAATGTTGTATGTCCTAAAGGCAGAATCACTAAACAGAAGGCTAGAACATGAAAGAAGCTCTGAAATATTCCAGGCCTGAAGATAGCAAGGGGAGTAAGAAGAATAAATAACTCCCATTTCACTGATGATACTATTATGCTTGGAGGAGATTCTAAAACTATGGCCAACAGATTCAAAATGGTTTTAGTCCAGTACGACGAATCCACAAGAGGAATCATAAACAAACATAAAATCCAAATATATGATTGGAATATTAAAGCAAGTATCCTGGCAATAATCACAAACATTTCCCTGTTCCCCTTTTCTGCTGATTGGAAATTATTCAAGTATTTAGGCACCCCTATCAGTCTAAAATCCCTCCCTGGTGAAGCATAGCAAATTATCCTTCAAAATCTCAATGATCAATTTGAAATTTGGGGAGCAATCTGGTTGAACCCGACAGGTTGAGTGGTGCTAATAAAGTTAGTATTATCTTCCTTTCCAATCTTCCAATTCTCAGATATCCACGCTCCGATTGGGATAAAAAAGGCAATGGCTAAATTGATTCGAATTCCTCTGGCAAGGGGGAAAAGAAAATGAAAAAAAACTCCATATGGTCAATTGGTCCACAATTTGTGCCCCAAAAGAGAATAGAGGGTTGGGAATTCGGGATCCAAAAAAGATAAATATAACGTTAGGGGAAAAACTCCTTTGGAGATTGGTATCAGGTGGCAACGACTAGTGGAAGAAGGCAATTTGTTACAAATACCTCTCAAAAAACCAAAAAATATGCCTAGAAGTTGCCACAACACAACAAACATGGTCTCTTATTTGAAAACTTCTAAGAGCCTCTCTCCCGCTTATAAGGAACCATCTCTTTTGGAGCCCAGGGAATGGAAATAAATCAAGATCTAGGATGAAATCTTTTTTTAGACTTGAAAATCTTATCTGGCATCCCCTCCTTGAACTCATTTTGAACCTGGCTAACTTCCCAAGGGAAGCCCCTCATCTTTGACAGCTCGGATTGGAACAACAATGGATCTTGGAAGGGGTGGAACTTGGGAGAGCTCCCACCTAATCTGCTCAATGTTTTGCACCTTTTCCTTATGAACATAAATGGCTATGCCCCAGTTCACCTCCAACAGAAGGATAGAAGAGGATGGGGTGTAGTAGGCTACTCAATGAAGGATGGCTACAAAATTCTCCTCTATGAATTACCTAAGATCAATATATTCGGCTGGCAGTTATCCCATAACAAATTATTAACAAGGGAGGACTTGCTCAAAATAGGTCTCTTAGATCCTTTTAGATGTGCCTTATGCAACCAAAACTCCAAAACCACAGAGCATCTCTTCATGAATTGCAATTTTTCGAAACAGGTTCTGCATACAGTCTACTCTGAATTAACACAACAAATCGCTCGGCCAACAAATTGTCGAAGCTTGATTGGAAAATGGAGAAAATCCTAAAAAGGCTCCTTCTCCAAAACACTGACCTTTCATCGCACCTGGAAGGCATCAATAAAATTTGTTTGTTGGCAAATTTGGATGGCAAGGAATAAACTTATCTTTAAAGAGAAAATAACCTCCCCCTCCTCAGTAGTTTCTCATGCGCTAGGACAAATGGGAGAGTTCCTCTTCTCTCGAATACTCAAAATATTGACTGACAATCACTTGGCAAAATAATAATAAAATTGGATGAAAAAAGTGAACCTCACTTCCATCCACTCTCTGAAAACTCCACATAAATGATGCTGGCAGCTTCAATTTTCTCACCAGGAACACAATCTTTGGTTATCGTCGCAAGCAGGACACGTCCTTTGCTTTGATGGAGCATCAAAAGGTAACCCAGGGGAGGCAGGCACGGTAGGGGTGTTGTATAGCCCTAGAGGAAAAAGGTTGCTAGATGTTTCTTGGAACCTGGGCATAAATTTGTAACATACCCAACCACCAACACGCCAAGGTACACTACCTTCAAGCCCGCCCTTGGACTTCTTTCTCTTACTAAGACCTTTTTTTAATTTAAGGATGCATAAAAGAAAATACTTTAATGACATGCACAACAGTAGTCAACAAACATGCATAGTCTAAAGATTCAATTAAACAATAATTAAATATACATCGAAAATACATTCATATACATGTAAATGATACCATAACATAGAGCACTTATCTTTATGAAAGATGACACCAACTGGCTGTAGACCAAGGACGTTCCACCCAACCATAGACACTATTGTTCCAAAACTCAACAGCAGAGTCAGCCCCGAGCCAGGGCTATGAATCCACAAGGACGGTTCCAGAGTGTTACTTGGCTTCCCAAACCAGTCATCACCCAAGCTCTCATAGGCTTCCTAGCTCTCACAACAATCTAAGTACACAACTCTCTTCTACCCAGTTTGCACCACCCGAGAGAACGGATCTCCACCCTTCTCTGCCACACAGTCCCTCAGGAAGTCCTTATCCTTATTCGGTCTCTAACGCAACTGGTCCAGTATCTCAATGTTGGAACTCTTAAGACTCACAACTGTAAGCAATGTTGGACACGTGCCAACGCATCTCAGACATGCAGTCCTCAAGTCACAGCTGGATCACACCAGTGACCACTACAACCCACCATACCGTGGCTAATTCTTCAGCAGTTCAGTTCCCTTTCCCAAGCCAAGAAGTGGATGAGGATGGATCAATGAATGGGTAAGTGGGTGCATGAAAGTGCGTGAGGGAAATGCATGAACGTACAAGAAATCAACGAAAAATCCATCAGTCAAACCCCCCCCATTAGACCAGAGCCGAGTTTAAGTAACTTCGTGGGGAATCAAGAACCTCGTGGCCTTCCCCAAGAAGCTCACGTAAACGATCCCCTCCCTTAGACAAAAAGGTGTAATTAAAAAACGAATAAACACTTAGCCCCTCAAGTCCCCTCTCTTTTGGAATCATAGCCCCCTATAACTCTAGTCCTTGTCCATCTAACAACCAACCATGTATTTATTATTAGTAATGATAAAAAACATTACATGTCTTGGGCACACTGGGCTTTTAATAATTGTTTGGGCACCCTGGCCTCTCAGCATTGTAACAATACATTATTTAAAACGGGGGTTCAAAACCTGGGGTGTTACATCCCCTCCCCCTTATTTTGGCACTATCCTCAGTGCATATACAAAATAGACATCAAAATCTCTAATTTATTCAAAAATTCACGGGTACTCTGCCCGCATGGCATCTTCATGCTCCCAGGTAGCATCTTCAGGACCGTAGCAGGTCCACTGAACTTTTACCAACTTTATAACTCGATTCCAGAGCATTTTGACTTTTCTGTCCAATACCCACATTGGCTGAACCTGAAAATCTCCCTCTGTCTCTACCTGAATCAGATGCTAATCAACATCATGGTTAGGATCATGTACATATTTATTTAGTAAAGAGACATGAAATACATTATGCACATTCATGGAAGTAGGCAATGCAAACATGTATGCAACTGGCCCTATTCTATCCAATATTTCAAATGAACCACAGAATCTGGTTGCCAACTTTGTACAACTACCCAATTTCAAAGAGCTTTTCTTGGGCTTCACTTTCAAATTACATGCTCCCCTACTTTAAATTATGTAGCTATCTTGTTCTTGTCTGCATAAACTTTATGTCTATCGTGAGTTGCCTTTAAATTCTGCTTGATCTTGACCACCTGGTCTTCCATGTCCTTGAGCAACTCTGGCCCAAGTACCACTCTATCTACTGGATTATCCCGACTTACTGGAGTATCTCATTTCCTACGGTACAAGGCTTCAAATGGGATCATTCTCAATGAAGCTTGATACCCATTATTATATGCAAACTCAACCAAGTGTAAGTAATCTTCCCACTTAGATGGCTTATCCATCACATACATTCTTAGCATGTCTTCAATTATTCGATTGACTCTCTCTGTTTGCCCATCTGTTTGGGGATGATATGTTGTTCTAAAGTTTATATTTGTGCCAAATCCTTTAAACAATCCCCTCCAAAAATTGGAGGTAAACTTCGTGTCTCTGTCCGAGGCAATTGTCCTAGGTATCCCATGCAACCTAGCAATTTCCTTCATGAAAATTTCTGCAATATTAGGCGTTGTATGCGTTGTCTTCACAGGCACAAAATGAGCATCCTTTGTTAATTTGTCAACCACCACCATGATTTAATCATGTTGCTTATTTGTTTTGGGTAATCTTGTGATGAAATCCATGGTGATCGCTTCCCATTTCTTCTCTGGGATTGGCAATGGCTGCAACAAACCCATTGGGTGCCTATGCTTAGCCTTCACCTTCTAACATTCCATACATCGAGTGATGTAATCAACAACATCCTTCTTCATTCCCGACCAAAAGAACTGGCTTCTTATTGCTGTAATCGTTTTCTGGTAACCGTGATGTCCAACATAAGGAACATCATGCATTTCCTTCAGTACTAAATTCCTCAGTTCTCCAGAATTAGGAACATAGATTCTATTTTTATGCATGAGTAATCTGTCTTCCTTTATCTCATACTCCTTTATTTTCTATTGTACATCTCCTTGCTGTAAGTTTTCCTTTACCTGTAGGTAATTCTGGTTTGTAACAAGACCATCTAAAATTATGCTCTTCAAGTCTGACTGATGCATACTGACAACAGTAGCATGCATGATATGCACCCTTCTACTAAGTGCATCGACAAATTTATTCTCCTTTCCCTTGATATGCTTGATATCGAAGTCATATTCACTTAAAAATTCCAGCCATCTTGTTTGCCTGGCATTCAATGTTGGTTGTTCAAAAAGATACTTCAGGCCAATGTGGTCTGTCCTTAATTCAAATTTCTTCCCCATGAGATAATGCCTCCACATCCTCAAGGCGTGAACAATGGCAACAAGTTCCAAGTCATGCGTGGCATAGTTCCTTAAGCTTTCTAGACTCATATCCAATGACATGTCCATTTTATGTGAGGACTCCCCCAAGTCCTTCCTTACATGCGTCTGTACATACCACAAAACTTTCATTTGGGTCAACAATATTTAACATAGGTGCACTAGTAAGTAATTCCTTCAACAGATTAAATTTATTTTCACACTTGAGTGTCCATACAAATTTAGTTCCCTTCTTTTGCAAAGAAGTGATGGGATGTGCAATCTTAGAGAACCCTACTATGAACCTTCTGTAGTAGCCAACTAATC
>JZKD02S1408672.1:0-11221 GCA_000966675.3 Picea glauca | reverse complement strand
TCTCTAGAATGTTCTTAGGTGATGGTAGCACTATATAAAGGGGTTCAAGCAATGTAATGAGACATGAAGAGAAGTATTGTGTTTGGAGCAGTAGCTCAATAGGAGGAAGCCCCCTAGAAGAGGCAAGTGAACAGGAGAGGATCCATTCCATAATAGGATCCATTGTATGGTGTTACCCTACCTCAAGGGTTTGGTAATAATATTATCTGGTTTCTTCTATATTGTTTTGTGGATCTATTGTGTATTTAGTATTTGTGGTGATTATATCTCCATATCTGGTATTGGTTCTTAACAATTGGTATCGCCCTGTGGGTTATGGGCCCACCACGCTTCCGCTTCTGTGACGACCGGACGGGCTTCCCTGACATCATTGGAGGCACCGAGGAGATGAGGTGGAGGGAGGAGAAGTAGAGAGAATCCTTCAAAACGTGCAGGGAAACCTATCTCGTTTGACTCATAAGATTCTGATGGTTTAAGTAGAGGATCTGTCGGAGGCCATACAATGACAAGTGGTTGATGTTCCTAGAGCTTGGGTGCAACTCTTTCGACATCTCGCAACTGTCGTAGTTTGTTATCATGACACACATTTGGCGCCATAGGCGTAGATGTCATGTATATTTTATTATCAGTTGTATGTGTGTATTGATGGTGTTAGCCCCAATTGTGTACTACAAACATCATATTTTTGAAATATATATAAAACATGGATATTCGTCTTTACTTATATTACAATGTATACATTAATGAGATGGTTTTCTTTGCTTTAGTTATGCGAAAAGTTCCAATCTAAAATGAAATTAGCATAAGCATCAGATACATGATTAGAACTCCTAGGTATGCGATAATAAGTAATAAAATCAAAAATGTGTTCTAAAAGACATACCTGTAGGAATCGTCGGAGTAAAGTAGGATCACACACGAGGTAACTGTCATTCAAATGAAATACTACTAACTGGGAATCCAGGTGAAACTCTAAAGAGTGAATACCATGTGAGATATCATCGCACAAAAGTTCTATAAAGGCTCTATATTCGGCCACATTATTAGTGGATGGCCCTAGGCATACGACACCTGAAGACACCAGTAGACCCTCAGGTGAGTAAACCACCCAAGCAGTGAAATATAAGTTCCAGGTATGATGAATGGCTCTGTCTACAAATCCTAAGTAGACCGAAGACTCCATTGACATCTGCCAACTAATGGAAAACTCGATAAGCAATTTGAATACAAAAATAAATGGAAAATATATATACACTAAATTACATTAGTATACAAAGAGTTACGCCGAAGCTTGGGGCTCAAGCATAATATTTTTTCATGTAGATCCCATTCCTGGGCTTGGACAACATATTCCCTTCATAATATTATAACTCACATGATCCTTTTTCTAATCCACATCACATGATATAGGGACCATGCCACATGGGTTTAAACTTGCCTTCCCCCAACGGTTCTTTAGCTTGATCATATAAGAGGACCAAGTCACCCTCAGTGTACAACCGAGGACAGAAAGACTTATTGTACTGGACCTTAACATGTATTTGTTTCACCTCGATAGTCATAGAGGTGTCTCTATCCTACTCATCAAGACTCTATAGGTGTACAAGGCGTCGCTCGAGATCAAAAGTGTGAGTTAGGAGGGCATTTTCCAACTTAAGAGAAGGGATTTTGCATTCAATAGGTAAAATTGACTCCACACCGTGTACTAACTGGAAAGGGGAAAAACTGGTGGTAGTATTGACCGAGGTTCGATATTCCCAAAGTGCGGGATATAACACAATGTGCCAGTAAGATTTACTCTGGCTGAAAGTTTTATGAAAAATGGTCTTGAGAGACATGTTGAAGGCCTCTACCTGTCTATTTGCCTGGGGATAGTAATGGGAATAATGACCATTCTTAAATCCAATCTTTGATTCTAGCTCTACCACCATTTCATTCTAAAAGTGACTGCCATGATCAGTGACAATCTCACTCGGGATACCAAATCGGGCGATAATTTGATTGAATACAAAAAAGGCAAAAGTATTCCCGTCAGATTTAACTGTAGGCATGGCTTCAACCCACTTAGTAAAGTAGTTAATGACCACAATAATGTGTTGATTCCCCCCAATCGAAGTTGGGTTTCAATCCATGAATTCCACCCCCCACTTGGTGAAGGAACTGATGGTAATGACTCGATGAAGAGGGGTTGGATGTGAGCGCATTTTCTGAGTGAACACCTTGCAGGGGTGACACTTCTTAACCACTTCAACACAATTTAAATATAGATGGACATAAATAATTGGCTTGCAAAATATTCTGGGTTGTTACAAGCATAGATAGATGACCACCACATGACCCACTATGGCAATTGTTTAGGACTGAATTGACTTGTTTGTGAGTTAAACAACGACACAAGATATTGTCTATTCCTCGGTGATAAAAAGTGTCTCCAATGATAGTGTAATTATTATCTTGGTATCATACACGTCATCGGTCATCTCGCGAGAGATGCTGAGGGAACTTCAAAGCTTGAAGATAGAGAACTCTCCATACCAGGGGTCGGACGACGAGACAAGGAAAATGTGTTCATCCTTAAATGAATCAACATGCATAACATCCTCATCTAATCGTGGAAAATAGAATATTAACTCCGCGAAGACTAGTGATTTTCTTGGATTTCCCAAAAGCGAAATCAAGATCAAATTCTTGTAAAATGACAATCCACTTATTATATTTTCCCCCTATGATACGCCTAGTAAGGACGTATTGAAATGGATTGACATTGACAACCATAGTAGTCTTGAAAAGAAATATATAATGGCATAAACATTGGACTGTGTGAATGGAAGCCAAATATAGATTTTCAACATGAGATTAATTGAGCTTAGGACTGACTAAGTTTCTACTAAGATAGTAGATGATGTTCTCGCAGAGCTCATCATCTTGCTGAACCAAAACCATAACAATCGTCTCCTCGAACGTGGTGATATAAAGCAAGTAATATCTACTATAGTCAGGAGACTTCAACAGAGGTGTTGATACCAAGTATTTCTTCAAAGCATCGAAGGACTCCTAGGCTCGCTCATCCTAAATTAAATGGGTGTCCTTCTTCAAAACACGCATGAAACCATTAGTGATATTGGCATAGTTTACTATAAATCGACGTAAAAAGTTATCTTTCCCCTATAAACCTTGAAGTTGTTGAATAGTGCGCGGGGAAGACAATCGAAGTATTTCCTCAACCTTTAACGGATCTACCATGATCCAGGTCTCAAAAACTAGAAATCCCGAAAGATGACTAGACCTAATGGAAAATATGCACTTATGAGGGTTCAACTAGATTCTATAGTAACGGCATCTTTCAAAAAATAGTTGAAGGTGATTACAGTGATCCTCTCTCGTAGGAGAGTGAGAAGCAAGATCATCAAGGTAATCTTTGACTATATTCTTAAGATCATGGAATGCTAAGGTCATAGCACGCTAGAAGGTTGCTCCAACATTTTTAAGGCAGAAATGCATTTTTGGGTATGCAAAAGTACCGCAAGGACAAATAAATGTCATCTTGTGTTGATATTCGTGTTTAATTTGAATTTGGTTATACCCTGAAAATCCATCCATGAAAGAAAACACTTCGCTTCCTGCACACTCATCAAGAATATGATCAATGAAAGTGTGTCGAGAAGTTGTCTTTAGGACATGCTTTGTTTAGGTCATGAAAGTCCATGCATACACAGATGGTTCCCTGCTTTTTATTCACGTGAACAATATTTGATACCCATTCAGTCAAGGGAACCAGGTAGATGAAGCCAACATTAAACAATTTCTCTACCTCTACCTTTATAGCAGGGCCCTTCTGGGGATTGACAGATCTAATATGTTATCAAACAGGTTTAGCATCTAGATAAGTTCTAATCTCATGCTCGAAAATACGAGGGTCGATTCCAGGCATCTCTTCATATGACCAAGAAAATACATCTCGAAATTCCTTGAAGAGTTAGGTGTAGATCAATATTTCTTTTGGTGAACAATTTGCACCAATATGTACATTTTCAATATTGCTAAAGGTACGAGAGATATCGATCATGATGGTAGGAGAGATACTCTCCATATTTCCTTCTACATAAATTCCATGCATATCAAGTGGAACTACGGAGTGAATGAATATCTCGCTCAAAGTAGATCGAAAGTCATCTTGTTCGATTCTTTCAAGATCTGGGAGAAAATAAGAGCGATGATGCATATCATCCCAAGGTTTTTCGGAACCATTCATGGCTTCGATGATATCTTCATCCAAGGGAAAAGTATCATCGAGGAATCATGTGAAAAAGACAACGAAGTGGCCTAGACAGGCTTAAACATAGGATCCTCCTCATCCGTTGATGAGGTAACAGGATCACAATCGGTGGAAGAGTCAAGAACAACTTGATATGAAATCGTCGTTGCCGATGGTTTCATGGCCATTCCAACATGTGACTGACCTTCACAAGATGAATTCAAGTAAGGTAGGGTCCATGATCGTTAAAATAAGAAGGGAGGAAAGGAACAGACCTCTCTAATGAAATGGGCCTACAGGACATGGCATAAACATGGTGAATCAGTGATATGAAGTCGAAAGTACCCATAAGGGAAGAACACATTCTGACACCAATATTCTCAGTTTCTGGCTAATAATTTTCAACCAATTGGATCGATGGTCCAACAGATGCATTGGGACTAGCATACACAAAGGATAATTGTTCTATCGTCATGATATTCCCATAGAGTGGGAAAAAAAGAGTGTGGAAGACGGAGGATATGAAGACAAACATAGCATAGGTCCAATTGGGTCCTAGTAATAAGTTATAATCAAGAGGCACATCAACTACCTCAACATCCACCTCTACCATCTTCCCACCTAAATGGACTGGAAAGGAAGGAAGAATACCGTGAGCACGGAAGGACCGTGATCACGGAAGGAATGACCATCCAAAGCAATCAACATGGTCAATGATTGAGAAAGAGCTAGAGAATCGAAAGATTTCCAACAAATCAAGGACATCACACATGTAACATTGCCTTCATCAAAAACCACACATTTGATGGTATACTTTGAGTAGCCCTCATGGATTTGGAATTCCACATGGTAAGGAAAGTGAGGCTTCACATCTATAATGTCAAACTTGATCACTTTTGAGCCACTGGGATATAGAGATCCTAACATAGATAGCAAGGCATTCCTTTGTGAAGGACACATTTGGAGTACCTCTAGAGCCGACATCACACAAGGGGTTTGACCTAGGTCCTCAACAATAGATTAATTCTAGGTGGATCTAGCATTTGGATTGTGGGTAGAGAGCTTGATTACTCCTTTCAGAATATGAGGCAATGGCTCTGGTTTCTCGATCTGTAAAGTCATCTCCGGAGGAGGAGGAGGTGATTCTAGACTAGGTATAGCCTGTGAACAAATATAATCTCGATATCGGGTGGCTACATGAACTTTAACATTGACCATATTGATACACAAATGGTCATCTTCTTGCGATGGTGGGTTTTGACTCCCACCGGTTGTATTTTCATCATTTGAGGAGCTCGAGGCCATGTTCTGGTTATGTGGGAAATGATTCATCAACACGATGGGAAGTAGAGATAAGATCCTTGCAGCTTCCACAAGTTTGGGTCTTAAATGAGTAAGGTGGTCGTCTGTACAAATATTACAGCGAAATTTCACCTTACGCCTCTCTTTCTTTCTCTCTCCAACACTATTATTCGTCTTCTCATTATTACCATTGTTCTTGAGTTTATTATTATTTTTCCCACCCTTACGATTATTATTCCATCCTTTCTTCTTATTCCCACCTAGTTTTTGGTTACCATTTGGGTCGATCAACGATTGCATGGGATTTACATCTTCCAACTGAGTGGGATTGGAAGACACAGATGAAGCTGGCCCTTTTGTAGATTGGTTTAGAGACAACTCTTTCAAATGGCTTGTCACCAAGTATGTAGATTTTACATTGGCAGAGCCTACAATGCCATCGACATGAGGTCCAGGATTTTGTCTAGGGTCATAGGTTGAACTTGGTGCATCCAGAAGAATGTAGTGTAACATCCAAGACTGAGCGTATATAATATCTAACTGTTGAGCTTTGAATATTACTTCTTCCTCAGTTTTAACCCTGGATGTAGCAACATCCTTCGAGATAGGAGGCTACAAAGAATTAAGGAACCATTCTAAGAGAAAGGCTAGGGGTATTGAGGTCTTAATCAACCTCTTTCATCTACGTCACTCCTATATATGATCCGAGATATGAGTGGCTATGTCCTGGCATAAAGTCGATAGAATTTCTAGGCCAACATCATAACAAACTGGCAATTGGAAGTGGTTAAGGAAGACTAACACCATATGACTAAAGGTCCCATATGCCCCCCTAGGTATCTCTATATACCATTTCCCAGTGACCCCAATGAGGCTGCATTAAAATAATATTAACTGAATGGAATCGTCATTAAGGGAATTTGAAGAGCACCATAAGTGAAAGGTGGTAATGTGATCACCAAGATCCTCGCCATTCTTACCTTCAAATTTCAGAATGTCCGAAGGAAGCTTGGTGGGAATAGGGGACCATTTAGGATCATGAAACACAGGGTCGTTCATCAACTTAGACAAGTCTGGCAGATTAAGCGTGGCCATAAAAGGGAGACGGGGTTGTGACATCTGGCCCCAAGATCCCTAGAAATATTGTGTTTGAGGAACTGCAACCCATCCAGGGTTCTAGTGAGCACCATAGCCATGTCCAGGATTGTAAGAACCTCCTCCAAAATGATTCATAAGAGGTTAGTTGGGCATCATTCTAGTAGGAATGTTCTGATGGGTTTTGTAAAAGTTTCCCCCAGTCGGAGTGGCTCCGGGTTGGGGGTTTCCCAAGGTGTCAAACTGACCTCCTCCGGGTGTGAATTGAGAGGATAGAGGTGGATTCATCATGCCAAACGTGTTGGTCAGAATCGATACTGAGGAGGTGAGGGTATAGGATGTAACTTGAGAAGAAGCTTGTCCCCCAGTTGGTTTCTCCACCTAGAAGCAAGAGGATTAGACCCAAGGTTAAAAGAGGGAATGCCTCCCATATTAGGATTCGTTTAAGGGATTTGAGAACCACCAAATGAAAATGGATTATAATGAGGTGTAGTGCCCCCAAGTCCAATGATATCATTAGGGACAACAACTAGGATGGAGTTCAAAAACTGTGAATTAAAATTTGGCATACCATAGGAAAAAGGACCAGAGGCCATTGTTGGACACACCAACCACACTAAGAGGGGGGGTGAAAAAATGTAGGGATATTTTTCAAACTTCCCTTCACAAAACGTATTATCTAGCAATCACCAATTACTCAAAAATAATTACTATCATTTATAATCAGTTGTATGTGAACATATATCAACAACATATAACAACAATATATATCATCAATAAGTCATCACCACAAGGAACACAAAGAACATAAGATGTATGTGCAATTTTATTGTTATTACGGACTACAATCCTTGGGTTATCAACAAAAAATCAATAGAGTTACAAATCAACAAGAGCATCATATCTACAATTAAATACTCATCTTACACAACTCAACACCAACGGAGAAGAGGAATCAATCCTCAATAGATACCAACTTGTCAATAGGTACATGACCTATCAGTAGTGCAACACGTGTATGTACTACAACCTGCGTATGCCTTAGGGTTTTCTCTCTCTGAAAAACTTAGATCCTTTGTAGCCTTCAATCATATCTACTTTTGTCCCACATCTTACTCATGCTCCTCAACCATACAATATGAATGCTACTTAGTCATGTATAAGCAACTAGTATACTATGGCAATCATATCAGTAATGAATCATAAGAGTGTTTCTCACTCTATCAATCAACCAACATAACCATATCACAATATCCATACCAATAATTCCTTAATCATTCACCATAGAATAAGAAAGAATATCCATCAAAACAACTATGTAACCATACCAGAGTTTCTATGGCATATTTGAGCCCATGGAATGCATATCTAAAACTTCCTTCAGGCTTCAAGAACTTGGCATCATCTCACACTCAAGTCTCCATGAATTCATCCAACTGTATGCGCTCTTCCTTCCTTCAAACCCTTGATATGCTCTTCAAGCTATGCTCAAGAAATGATTTTCACAAGAGACCTTTGCTTCTTATTTATACTCTCCAAGTAGCTTCCTTAGAAGCATCTTCTAGGCCACTTTGACCACATAACCACTTTGTCCACATAGTCACATATGTCCAACTTTGCCCAATTTTCCACTTGTCCATGTATCCAATAGCCACTTGACCACTTAACCCATTTTCCTCATTTTAGGGTTAACCTTCTTATAACCATTTTTCATAGTTAGAAAGTTCTCCATTTACTTTATTATTTAAATAATCCTTCTTGACTTTGTCACTTCACGTTATTTTTTAAACAATTCTCTTTGATTTTGTCACTTCCTTTTAATATTTAAATAATCCTCTTTGACTGTCACTTTATTATTTAAATAATCCTTCTTGACTTTGCCACTTCACTTTATTATTTAAATAATCCTCTTTGATTCTGTCACTTCACTTTATTATTTAAATAATCCTCTTTGACTTTGTCA
This sequence comes from Picea glauca, assembly GCA_000966675.3. NCBI lineage: Eukaryota > Viridiplantae > Streptophyta > Pinopsida > Pinales > Pinaceae > Picea > Picea glauca. The sequence continues at coordinate 2,606 of JZKD02S1408672.1, read as the reverse complement.
CTTCACTTTATTATTTAAATAATCCTCTTTGACTTTGTTACTTCACTTTATTATTTAAATAATCCTCTTTGACTTTGTCACTTCACTTTATTATTTAAATAATCCTCGACTTTGTCACTTCACTTTAAATAATCCTCTTTGACTTTGTCACTTTACTTTATTATTTAAATAATCCTTTTTGACTTTGTCACTTCACTTGATTATTTAAATAATCTCTTCTTTACAAGCACTTTGACTTATTTGACCTTTTGGGGCTTCAATCCAACATATGAGGGTCCTTCAAGTTCGTAAGGCCATAACTCGCAAACCGTGAAAATTTATTTGACGTTCCACATACCACCAGAAATGGCTTGAAAAACACTATCCATATAGGATATTTTCACTAAAAAAATAATTGATCTTCATCTAATTATTCCATAATTAGGCATGGGTTCTCTAACCATACTTATATGATAAATCAACCATAATGTGTCTTCTCATGATGGATTTCACCATAAGGGGACCACTTTGGAGTTCACCACAAAGCGTCTTCCCATGAGGTATTTCACCATAAGGGGACCACTTTGGAGTTCATCCATTTGTACAACCATGACAAGACAATAACCACTTTGGAGTTCACCACAAAATGTCTTCCTGTGAGGGCTTTCACCATAAGGGGACCACTTTGGAGTTCATTCATTTGTACAACCATGACAAGACAATAATGAGTCATATTTACATCAATCCAACTATGCATCATATATCAATGACAACTCATTGATCCATCTTCATCTATGCATATGACTATGAATCCTCTTGACATTAATCGATTGACATCAAGGTCAATACATGATCCATAAATCATTACATCAATATACTATGACAAGACATTGTTTCTTTTCCATCAATGATAACATGACCCAACAATATCCCTCTTTAGAATTGATGACAATACCAACATTGATGTCAACACCAATCATTGATGGCAACATGTAGACAAGGCATTGCTCTACATCAATAGGCATCTCAATCACATCAATGTTACTATCTCTTCCCCTTTGAAATCAATGACAAAGGGTCATTCTCCCCTTGGGTTTTCTCCCCATGCTTGAACTCTCCTTGGGGAAGCTCCCCCTTTCTGAATGCCTTTGATCTTACTCTGAATAATATCTCCCATTTTGAACAAGTGATATCACTATGATGTAATGCTGAATATATATAGCTCATGCTCCCCTTGTGACCATCGCTCCCCCTGGAACTATGCCTCTGTGCTCTTTCTCCAAGTATATGTCCATTTTTTAAGTATTTATCTTTTCAGATAATAAATCTCTCCTCCTGGAATCATGGGAAGAAGAATGACTCCCCCTATGGGTATGTCTCCCCCTATCTTCTCTACAATATGAACAATATGCTACCAATGCAATATGTTTCTACTGCAAATGCTACTACTCAACCAGAACATAGATCAACTTCTCTTTCTATGAAGATCCTTGGACTTGTCCATGCATATAAGATAGTCTTTCAACACTCAACCATATATCACCACCATAAATAAAACAATTATGTATTCCAACATGTAATCATGATACATCAGACCCTGCAACAAACATGTTAGACCCTGCAACACATAGTTATACCATCAGACCATGTTGCAACTCATATGCATAGCCCTTTCCCAATTATTTTTACCATAGATATGTGGCTTGTTGCACAGACAAATCGCATATGTACGTGACCTATTCATAGGTCATGTTGTGTATGTACGCGACTATTATCCGTGTAACCCATGTATTCTTCTGAAGATGACAAACTTGATCTTCCCTTAAGGTTTCCATTATGTTTTGTCTGTTCAGTTTTCTTCACCCACTTCTGAAGGTGTCCCAACTTTTAATAACTTGAGCTTTGAGCTTCCATATTTTCAAAAATTTCTTCCTTCCTAACTTCATGCCTTCTTCTAGTCATGCTATATGAAGTAATCAACATGGAATTTCTTCTTGTGTTCCAGCAATCCTGGGATTGGTGGTCAAATCCACTACAACTGTAGCATATCATGGTGTGACAATGAGCAACAATATGTCCTACTTGATTACATCTCCAACACCTTAGGGTGTTATGAAATATTACACTATCTTTCCTTGAATAATATATACATTCCAAAGATTTGTGACCATATTTATTACATGAGTAACATTGACCATGAAAAACATTTTCATACCTTTTCTTTGGTGTCCATCTTGAAGGTGTATCTCTTCTTTGAGGTGTAAATATGGCTTCTTGATGTCTTTCATTCTTTTTTCTTTTGGGAATTTCCTTGGCTTGTGTAGATGGTTGACTTGCAACATTATTTCCATCTTTTGGGAGTGAGGGACTTACCTCATGCTTCTTTGAGGTGCTTGCTTCAACATGTGTAGCTTATTTCTTGTATCCAAGACCTGATTTATCATTTGGTGATCTTTGAATATCCAAGATATCATTCAATATTGTTGAGGTATTCAATAATTTGTTTGAATTATCTACTTTCTTTCTAAGATCAACAACTTCAGCTTCCAACTTATGACATGACTCTTCATTTTCATTTACTTGATTCTTTAGTAATTCCTCTACCCTTTTGGCTTCTTCAATTTGGG
>JZKD02S1408661.1:0-11221 GCA_000966675.3 Picea glauca | reverse complement strand
GAACAAGCGCACAAAATTTCTCTCTGTAACTGCTGGAAAGGACTGATTGTAACTGCCAAAAATGAAGTGATTGCATCTGCCAAAGGAGCCAAAGAGTCTCAAGGTAACTGCCAGTGAATCAAAGATTCATCATTTAGACAATTGACAGATGGAAATGTGTCGAAGACTTGAACTGCAAAAGAAGCCGAAGAATCTCAGGATAACAAACACTGATGAAGAACTAACTCAGGATGATGGCCAGAGAGGATGAAGAGTTGAGTGTATGACTTGGCAGAGTATTTGGCATGATAAATATGCGTAGACCAAAGAAGAGATGGTTGCTGCTATGGAGAGTTATTGATGCGGATAGAGGCATGTTGTGTGCAAGAGATGAAACACACAAAAATGACGTAGTGCATTGAATGGAAATAATAGACAGAGCATAAAGAAAAGAAGAAAGAGATAGAGCATAAATTCTTATCTGAGAGAGGAAGAGAAAGCTAAGGTGCAAATTCAGAGACAGAGCAGAAGAAAAAAAATCTCAAGGAGATGCGAGCAGGAAGACACTGATGCAGGCAGAGAAGAGAAATGCAACATAACAGTGATGAGACTGGTAAGAATTTTGACAAACACTGTATCAGTGTAATAAGGTTCAGGAAAAAAGATTTTATATTCAAGGTGGTAGGGAGGTGCTAGGGAGGACTGTTGTTCTCAAAGGTTTAAGTAGGTGCTTGAACACAGGGAGTTTTAGCTTTCATCTAGTTGCAACCAGGAAAACCAGGGTGGTAGGGTGGTGTAAGGAAGAACTATTGTTCTTTGTTATACATGTTAGTGCTTGTGTAACTAGAAGTTGGTGCTTCCATCCAGTTGGTGCTGGAATACTCAGAGAGTTGGTGCTTCCTTCTAGTGGGTGCTAGAGAAACCAAGGAGTTAGTGCTTCCTTCTAGTGCATGCTAAAGAAACCAGAGAGTTGGTGCTCTCAACAAGTTGCAGCTTATAAAATAGAGGTTGTAGCCTCAAGAGGAGTTGGAGCTCCCAAGAATGATAATGTATAGAAAATAAAGATTACTTATCATATCAAGAAGAAGAGGTTTTTCCCTTTATGTGTTTCCTTAGGAAATATCTGTCTCTGTATATTTCATGTGTGTGATTGATGTTGAATATTTTATTGTTTACCTCCCTACATTATTGTGATTGTCATTGAGTGTTCTGTAAAGATATTAAAATGGGCATAATTGTTTAAGCACAGTAACAACTGATTCCCCCCCCCCCCGCCCCCCACTTATTTGTCCAAAAAGGCTTACCCTAGAGCTCCTCCCATGGTTCTTAAGTCTCGAGGGTTTAAACCCCTTCTTCTTGAATCCTGAATTGTTTTTCTTCTTCCAATCTTCATGGGGTTCTGTCTTATTCTTGAATTTCTCATAGAAATACCTTGCTTTTCGAATGGTATCTTCTAATGTTTTTGGTTGATGAAACTCAATTTTGTCCCGGTAGGACTGAGATAATCAACTAATAAATTGTTGCATCTTTACTTTTTCATCTTTTATGTAGGTCACATACCTCATCAACTCTAGAAATTTGGTTATATACTCATCTATGGTGAGTTGTCCCAGCTTGAGTTCATAGAACTCCTCGGTCTTCCCATCAAAGTACTTTTCTGACAGATTCTTCTTCTTGAATTATTTCTCAAATTGTTTCCATGACAAGTCCTTCTCATGGATTCCTTTCACATTCCTAAGCTCCTCCCACCAAATGGAATATTTCCCATTTAGGTTGAAAATGGATATCCGATCCTTTAAGTTTTCAAAGTAGTCATGGAATCTGAATTACTTCTTCAAGCCAAGTAGCCAAACTTCTAATTCTTCCCCCTTCATAATCTCTCCATCGAAGGTGGGCGGTTTGTATTTCTTGAACTCTTAAGGGTCATGACTCTTGGAATGTTTTCTCTTCTTTCCTCTCGTCTGAGAATGGGAAATAATTTTTCCACTAGAATATTCCTTGGAGTTGTTAGTGTCCTCTGAGGGACATTCCGATGAGTGTCTCTTGGATCCATGTTAGGCCTTCCTTTAGGTGATCCTCCTAGTGTGGCCACTTTTCGAACCATGATTTTGTATCTCAGGTGGACTTGGAGTTTTCTTAGTATGATGCTTGTGCACATGACTCGCAACTGGACCATGTTGTAGTTTCCTTTATATATATGATAGACTTTGCAGTAGGACTGCATTAATTTCAGTCTGCTTTTCCTGATCCTTTATCAACCTTTCATTATCATCCTTATAACTCTGTAATTCTTCCATGAGGCTTCTTACAGTTTTGAACAAATATGGAGGGGATTCCACCACCCTCCTTTCATCAAATTCTTCCTCTGTATTGTGGGAGCTCTCCCCCAACTCATGGTGTGTCACCATCCATTACGTTGTAGTTTTCCCACTGTTCACTGATTGCTTGAGTGTTGATAAAACATTTTTCTGTTAGTTACTAATCTACCAATTCATGAACAACACACATTATTGCAAAGTGAAGTTATATTCTTTATTTGGAAACATTAACAACATACAATGCATATTTCCAAAGCATCTATCAACAATAGAAGTTTTCATTCCTCTCTTCAGTAGAGGTTTAGACAAGTTTCTTATAGAAGGGGGGGTAAGGTAGGGTGTTACCCCAAAAAGTTATCTAATAATATTTTATGTGACTCGTGCATGAGCCTAAGCAGGCCAAGTGTTGTTTCCATGATCTGATACCAATTTGTAACACACCCGACCCCTAAATACCCTTTCTAGGGATGGGGCATAAAAGTTTTGTTCATTCAAATCATCTCTCCAAGGTCTTCATCCTCTTCTACTGTTTTCGAGGGTTGTGGAATCATAAGTCCCAAAGTCCCAAAGAAAAAGTAGCATCACTCCTTTCGAGCTTGGCGAGGGGTTTCCAATCCTGGGTCATATGGTATCATATTTGGATTCCAGGCTACGCTTAGATCTTAGTCAAGATTTGATTAAGGCCATGAGTATGAGCCCTCGGTCACATGGGTGGAGGGTATGAAAGAATTCCCTTCTCCAACAGAGTTGAACTAGCAAGACTTAAACATTTTAGTTAATCCTACCCTAACTCTCGTGCGTATTCACATCCCATAACTCTCTAGCAACTAGCTGAGGTAAATAAAAAACCAAGTAAAAATAGCAGTTTACAAAATAAAAATGATCATTTCTATCAACTGTTCAAACACTGCAAGACTTAAACATAAACATAGACATTCAATCATCACATCCAATATATTACACACAATATGAAAATACTTATCAAAAATGGAAAATGTGAAGCGGCTGCTGAAAAGGGTGCTCGTTTCCACCCAACCATAGGCACAACCACTCCTATTAGATTCACCGCTGACCACCCGCAAGCTAGACCATGATGCTCTGAGAGGGATTATTTCTCCTTTATCTATGACAGTCAGGGATATAGGTTACTCTCGTCCTCCCATAGGATCTTGGAAACTGGATTCCTCTCCACCAAGCAAGGAGGTCTGCTCAAGCACTTCCTTAGTCACTTGTCAACCTCATTTACCATCTTGTAGCGAGTCCCTTCGCAAGGATTCTTACAACCAAAACAAGCTTGCTTCTCAACGTTTCTCTCAACACAAGAGTCAAAGCATGCTCACTTTTCTTCTGGAGATTGTTTTCTCTACTATGCTTCTTGTAGATATGTATTTTCCCCCCTAATTAATTCCTTTCTTTCCTTCCTTAGCAAGATTTCATGGGTCCGAATCCCCAACTCGTGGTCAGAATTGGAAGCCTTGCAGATGGGCACCCTACACCATCTCCTCATTAACGCTTGAGGACGACCTTCCAACTACCAGTCTGACTAGTAATTCATTTATGGGTCAGAGGACTGTTGAGCAATTATACCCAATAGGTAGTGGTTTGGTGAGGGTCATCTCAACCATTCTTGGTTTCCATCACCATATCTCTCATAGAACCCATGGTCTATCTTGGAAAATTCCTCCCTTTCAGCGGTTTTTCAACACATATCCAATTTCTATTAATAACATAAAATTCATACATTGACCCTTTTATACAAAGGTTCATCAAATTGAAAATTCACACATATTTAGTCCACCATAGTCTCTTGGCCAGTTATAGTTATATTTACAAACTGGGGGAAATAGGGGTATTACAACATAACTTAGGAGAACTCTCTCGACGAGACATGTCCCCCGAGGGAATCTATTGATCGGAAAAAAGGGATAAACTTATGCCAAATAGATATTCCTTCTGAACCAATTAATGAGTGTGAAAGGAACAAGGTCACTTGAAAATATTTTCTTGTTTAGGGAGTCTGAAAAGGGCTTAAAGAAGACTCCAAGGGGTTTCATTTTTCGTAGATAATCTCCAAGGCTCGAAAAAGAGATAAACCAAAACTAGGGAGAATGGACCTTTTTTTGTAAATTTAGTCCCTCATGCTCGAAAAAGGGTTAAAATTACTCCTGAGAATACTCTCCTAGTGAACCATAGCTCCTAGGGCGTAACATTTTCATAAAAATATCCACCCAAATCGAAAAATGGGTAAACTATCGCCGCACACATGTTTCTTCAAAATTTAGTTTGACGAGCCTGAAGGGAAACAAGATTGCTCGACAATCTTTTCAATTTTAGAGAGTCTTAAAGAGCTCAAATAAGACTCCACGAGAGCTCCTTTTTCTAAGTAATTCGAATGAGACCGAAAATGATAAATAATTTCTCGTTATATGTCACTTTCAAAGTTTAAGTGAGCTTGAAAGACAACAAACCATGCTCTTAGGGAGTCCCTAGGGTATAGGCCAAAAAATATGAAGAAGAATAAGGCTACAACATAAAGTCATGGAAGGAATAAAAGGACTCCCAAGCCTATGGAATACTCATAACATGGATGCCAAAATGCAGCAAAGGATCTACCTAGGGAATCCATGTAGAGGAAGGCTCTACTACCTAACTATGACACTTCTAAAGTAGCATAGAAATTTCCATGTCGCACTCTGGTGGGATCGATCCTATGGAAAAGTGGAAAAAGTCAACAAAAATGCAAGATGCAAGGTGATGAGAACCTAACCTATATGCAAGTGTAAAAAATATGACTTCACCACAGGATGATGTGAGTGTAACCCATCTCATAGAAACAACAAACCAAAAGAAAAATTTCATAAGAACGACCTAAAGATTCCCCCAAAATAAACCAAAGAACCCACCAAACCAAGAATAGGGAAAAAGAAGACCAAAATGGGGAAAAAAGAGCAAAAAAGTCTATAAATAGATGTATACAACTAATTTTAACCATTACAATTTGGAAAATAGCCAAAAAGTGAAAAAACCCTCTTCCTTAAAACAAAAATTCAAGGAGCTATAGTGGACAAAAAGACTTCAAACTTGAACCAAGTAAGTACACATGACCTCCTACAATATTTCAATCCATCATTTTTTATTTATTTTTGTTTAGAGGGTGCGTGGCCTAAAAAATAAGTTGGGTCTATGTGTACACGGGATGTTCACACTCAACACGCGTATATACATAGGCTGAGAAAAAATCAGAACATGTACATACACGATTGTCTTAGCAACAATCCACTTACATATATTAAAGTATTAAAAAAAAATGAAAAAGGCACTAACCTCAAACATTTTTCATGCATCACAATGTATTTCCATGGGAGAGAGAGAGAATGAGGAGCTAGACATATTGGTTGAAGAGGATCCATGGGCCATTTCCATGCTAAAGCAATGTGGAATGTGGAATTTTTTTTGCTGCCCATTCATGAGGGCACAACCAAGGATACTAAATCACTTGATAGAGTATTGGAACCTAGACGTAGAGGCCTTCATGCTAGAGGTAAAATCACTGACTCCTACTATTGAGGAATATACTTCATGAAAAATCTCTCTAGGAGGGGTGAACCGATTAAATTGAGGACTTTCCCTCTAGGACCACACAATATATAGGACTACACTGGTATGTAATGCAAGTCTGGCACTGATAAAATAGGCTCTCAAGTGCCAATTCAAAAGATAGAAATCCTCCTATGGATAGGGTTGTATATGATTGGGTGGATTACATGATCCACAACACTTCACCATGCCTCACATGCCTAGATGCACTGTGAAACTCAATGTTTACATGCTACTATATTTGATTGGAGAACCATGATGCTCACTTGTATGAATAAACAACTGATTGAATGCAGGAGAAGAATGAACAAGAATTTTGGGTTTGGGACTATATTTTGTGCATTATTTTTTGAGAGAGTGCCAGGCCTTAGCCCATGAGAGACAGTACAAGGACATATTTTCTCCTTTCCAACACTATTCAGATGGGATGCATTGATACCTAGAAATGGAGAAAAGAGAGTGAAATAAATGTTCGATGACAAGTTCTTTGACTAGTGGGAGCATTCAATCCCTGTGATCGAAGACTACCCATACATGAGGATCAGTTTCTTGAGGGACCCATATATGCTTGTGCCTCCCGACGATGAGCACAGAGAGATAGGTACACATCATTATTTATATTTTAAAGTTATTTCATTTTTATGGTAAAGTCATAGTACTAACTTAGTAATATGTTATATACAGATGTGGGACCATTACTACCAACTGACTTCGCTAGGACCAGGCATTGTCCTCGAGAGGATGCCAGACCAACAACAATGGTAGGGCCACTAGCTAGAGAGGCTGAGAGAGTATATAGACAAGTGGAGAGGAACTTGACAACTCTCACCCTTCTTGTGCTGATGGTGGATATCGAGGACCTACCTCCGGCCATGAAACCGCATGTGGTAGGAGTACCCAGGACTTGGGTTCAACTATTCCAACATCTTACAAACACCATAGTACATTACACTAGGGCCAACAGGCCTAGACCATAGAATGAGCACTGGAACTTATATGTGCCAAGGGAAATATTTTTTATACTCGCTTATGTATTGAGGGCTTGAGCCCAATGATGTATATCGACTCTATTTGAGGCTTAGGGCCCACATTTTGTACTTATGACATTATTTTGGACATATTATATATATACATATTTTTTCCTTATGGAGTAACCATTTTTGTACAAATGTATTTACATATGAATGTATGTGTGTGCTTTTACTTTTATGTGTGTGAAATATGCCAATCTAATACATGATTAGCCAATGCATCAATTAGTTGATTAGATCTCCTAGGAGCATGGATATATGTAATATAATAAAAATAACGTTCTAAGAGATGTACCCTAAGGAATCATAGATGAAGAGTGGGATCGTAGATGCGTTACACTCCATTTAACTGAGACACAACCAGTTGAGCATCTAGATGAACCCAAAGGTGAGAAATACCATGTGACACTACATCACGTAGTAATTCTATTACGCCACTGTACTCAAGAACGATATTGGTTTCTTCACATAGACAAACACCTCCAGAAGACACCAACTGACTAGTGGGTGTGAAGATTACCCTTCGAGTGTGTTGGCTAGCACCATCTACGAATACAACATAAACCTTAGATTCACTTGACATATGTCACAATGAAAAAACACAATAAACTACACGTCCATAAGACAAAAAGACACAAAAATGTATAAATACAACTATACATTATATACAAGAAGTCACACTCAGGTGACCAACCTAAGCATAATAATTCTTAAGGTAGAGCCCATTTCTAGGCTTAGACAATGCATTACCTTCGAAGTCAACTAGTTGATAAGCACCTTTTTCTAAGACTTTCTTAACAATGAACGGTCCGAACCACATGGGTTTGAATTTTCCTACCCCTTACGGATCTTTATCTTGGTCATAGACCAAGACAAGATCGCCTTCGGAGAAAAATCTAGGGTGGACCAACCGATCATATTGACGCTTGAAACACTATTTGTGAGCCTCATTTTCCAAGGATGCATCTCAACGCTGCTCATTGATATGCTCGAGATATAGGAGATGCTCTTCAAGTGGAGTTGTGTCGGGCAGTGATTCCACTACCAACTTAAGAGAGGGAATTTGGAACTCTATGGGAAATAATGCCTCCATCCCGTAAATGAGTTGGAAAGGAGAGAAATCGGTCGTAGTCTTGAGTGAGGTTCAATACACCAAAAGTGTCGAGTACAACATCAAATGCCAATTCGACTGGGCCGAATTGATCGTCCATTGGACAATAGTCTTGAGAGACTTATTGATAGCCTCCACCTAGCCATTTTCCTATGGATATTATGGTGACAATTGTTATTTCTTAAACCTAAATTTTGATGTTAACCCAATCATCATCTTATTTTAGAAGTGACTACCATGGTCTGTGACAATCTCCTTTAGAATACCGAAACTAACTACAATCTGGTTAAAAACAAAAAGTGTAATCGTTTCTATGTCATTACTAAATGTATGCATGGCCTTGACCCACTTGTTCAAGTATTCTACTACCACGATGATATAAACATTCCCCCTAGCTAAAGCCAAGTGGCATGTAGTAAAATCAATCCCCCACTTAGTGAAGGGACCAATAAAAATAACTGGAAACATGGGAGTAGGGTGTGCCCACATATTCCGAGAGAATATATGGCACATGTGACACTTCTTGACCGTATCTACACAATATTTGATCAACGAGGGCCATAAGTATCCAATACGAAGAATTTTCTGGGTTGTTTCCAACCTAGACAAGTGACCGCCACATGCTCCGGTATGACATTCATTCAACACAAGCTCCGCCTCTTCACGACTCATACAATGATGAAGAACACAATCAACTGCTCGATGATATAAAGTATAATTGATGATAAGATAGTTCTATGCTTGATGGTGTATCCGTTGATTCTCATCGGGAGTAGCAAAGGAAGGGAACTTCAAAGTATGAATATACACAAGTATATCTCCATACCAAGGGTCCAAAGATGCAATAAGAAAAAGATCCCCATTAATCAATGACTCTTCGAGAAAATCATTACCACTCTCAATCATAATTTCCAAAATTAACTCAACAGATACCAAAGACTTCTTAGACTTCACCGAAACAAAGTCTAAGTCAAATTATTGAAGAATGACTATCCATCGACTAATCTTCCCTCCTATGACTCATTGTGTCAACACATATTGAAAAGGATTAACAACAACTACGATGGTGGTTTTGCGAAGTATAATGTAATGATGGAACCTTTGGATGACATGGAAAACTGCCAAAGCCAACTTCTCAACATGGGTGTAGTTGAGTTTCGATCTGACTAAGCCTCGACTAATATAGTAGATAACATGATCCTAGAGTGCATCATCCTCTTGAACCGAGACCATACCAATAATAGACTCTTTCATATTCAAGTACAACAATAAATCCTTTCCATAATCCAGAGGAATGAGCAGAGGGGAAGATGTGAGAGTATGTTTCAATGCTTCTAAAGAGTGCTGATATGCTTCATCCGAACAAAATGGGACCCCTTTTTTCAAGATACACATAAACCCTTTAGTAATCTCGACATAGTTGGAAACAAATCGTCGAAGGAATTTATCTTTCCCCTATAGACTTTGAAGCTAGGGGATTGTGCATGGGGGAAGCAATTGGACTATTGCCTCAACCTTTAGAGGATTGACCATAATCCATTTAGTGGACATGATAAAAGTTAACAAACGTCCTAATATTATGTAAAAAATACACTTGTTCGGATTTAGGCGAATCTAGTAGCAACGACACCTCTCAAATATAAGTCGTAAGTGGGCTAGATGATCGGATATCTTACGAGAACATGATGCCAGATCATCAAGATACGCCTCGACTAAATGCTTGAGGTCATGGAAGGCAAACGACATGGCCCACTAAAAAGTGGCTCCAACATTTTTAAGGCCAAAATGAATTTTCATGTATGCAAACATACCTGAAGGATATATAAACGCATTCTTATGTTGATCCTCGGGTTTGATCTAAATCTAGTTGTACCTGGGAAAACCACCCATAAAATAAAAGACTTCATAACTCACACATTTATCGACAATCTGATCAATGAATGGGGTTGGAAAATTATCTTTTGGGCAAGCTTGATTAAGATCATGAAATTCCATACACACAAATCATACCATATCTTTTGTTGACATGAACAATGTTTGACACCCATTTCATCAATTGCACTGGATAGATGAAACCATCCTTAATGAGTTTCTCTAACTCAGCCTTGATAACCGCTGCCTTGCAAGGATTGACTGGGTGAAACTTCTATCGAACATGCTCAAAATCAGGGTAAGTCCTAATCTCATGTTTGACTATATGAGGGTCGATGCCTATCATCTCCTCATAAGACCATGAAAAAACATCACAAAAATATTTAAATAATTCAGTGTACACCTGAATCTACTCGGAGGAACAATATGCTTTGATGAAGACGTTTTCAACGACATTAGGGGTTCTATAGATGTCAATTGGAATCATTTCAACTATACTCTCCATGTTTCCCTCGACATAGATTCTGTGCATGGCTAGAGGGTTAATAGGACAAGTGGCATCTTCATTCATGGTCGTGGTGAAATCTCTTGATTCTACTCTCCTCAACTTGGGTAAAAAATAATATCTATGGTGAAGATCATCCCAAGGTCTATCTGGTACAGTCATTTCCTCCAAAATCACCTCGTCAGAGGGCAAGACCAAGTCCAAGGGATCGTGAGTAGTAAGAGAGTCCTGAACCCAAATAGGCTCGAGAACAGGATCTAGCTCCTCTAGGGGAGCTAGATCAGGGTTGGATGAGGTTTGCTGGAAAATGTTGTATGCAACCTCAATGAAAGATAGTGTTATTGGATAAATCCATAAGTGCGGACACAAACCAATATCCCTAGATCCACATGGATCTAGAACAAAACACACCAGAACATGACACTTTCTTTAAGTTTTAGATATTGAATTTACTAGTAGGAAGGAACAAGTAACATACCTTAGTATCGCTTCCTAGGGTCTTTGCTGCTCCTGCTTTGCTCCAGTGCTCTTGTGAGGTCAATACCAAGATAACACAAACCAACCAAAGTGATAGCAATATCATAAACTCAATAAAAACCTATGTATGTGATCAAGGAATCATACAATAAAACACAACAAGATTTATAAGAAAGAATCATATTACTGTATCATATTAAATGTGAAAGAGAGATAACAACCATGGCCTTGATGTCGTAATGTCCCTTCCAACTGTCCTTCATTCCCCACACACTTTGACTCCAAGAATTCTGAGAGCATAGATCTGATGATATTCACAATCTATCTTGAC
>JZKD02S1408650.1:0-11221 GCA_000966675.3 Picea glauca | reverse complement strand
AGTCAAAGATTCAATAACAAAAAAATAGATGTATTCGATGCTAATCAAGCATAAAAATTAACAAGAGAGATATTGAAGATCTCCCCAATATGGTCACCAAATAAATGTTGAGGAAAAGATATGAAATGATCTTACTCAAGCATTTTCATATCCTTCTTGGCTAAATCAAGATAGACGGGAATATCACCCTATGTTTATAGCCATCAAAATTAATACCCTAACTCACAAGTATTGATTACAAGTTCTTAGGCTGGTTTTTTTATAAATAAAAGCTTGCTGAAAAATTCATTATTTATGTGATTTTATGAACATAAAAGATGCTGAAATAAATATAGAGATAGAAGTAAATACACCAAGTCAATAATCAAAACAAATGAGACATAAAGCAATCCTTTATTTCATTCCAATTCATCAAAGAATCATTCTCTTTAAAAAAAAATATTGAGGAAGTTTTGGACCAAAGTCAAACTTAGATGTCCCTGATGAAACATACAAAAGGATTTCTGACAGAAAATAAAAAACTGAACTTTAAAAGTTGGATCAGCTTGCCATAGATTGTTGTCCACTCGACTCTACACAATAGCCTTTGTCATTCATGAAATTTAATTCATAAATAGACAAGTCTACACAGACTATCAAAGACAGATCAACAACTTTGAAAAACAAGGATCTAAATGATGTAATTCAGCCATGAATCTAGTTGTCTACAATAGGACCTTGATATCATAAAAAAGAAGTAGGCTTATAATGAATTAAGGAATAAATGAAAACTGAATTATCTCAACAAAAACTTAAGAGCAAACCTTATATGCTTCTCCTTCTATATCTCTTTTTGTTCCTCCCTTTCCTTTTGTCTTTAAGCAAATTAGAATTGGTTGAGGTAGTTGAACTACTTCCTTAGTTAAGTTAACTAAAACTCAACCAACTTTTGAGTTAAGTGGAAAAGTAATAAATCATAATAAGGGTTTTAAAATAAATAATAACTAGTAGGTGGGACCCCTTGTGACTCCCTTTAGCTTTTAACAATTATAAAACAACTAGTTAATCAAACAAAACATCCCTCCTTGTGACTCCCACCATCACATTCATATTTGATAGTTTATCTCAATGATAATTGAAATTATTTCCAAAAATATATTACCCATATATCCAAAAATTAGTGTGTTGTCCAAAAATTCAAAAGTCAATTGTTCTAACCAATTAATAAATAAAACTTAAAATCCATATTTTCCACTCTGGGAAGCAATCTTTCCCTTCTTGTTGTTGTCACCTTTTGATCTCTCTGAATTTTCCTTAGGTTGTGTGGAGCCTTTAGGCCTAATCTCATTGATCACTTGAGAGCAATCATCTCTCAAATGCATGTGGGAGGACACAAATTTATCAGAGTCATTTGAAGGTGAGGAAGGGGAAGCAATGGATTTTCCTTTGTCAGAGGCATGGTGGGCCTCAGTTTTCAACCTTTTTCTTGCATGGGAAGACTAAACTAGTGAGTGGATAGGGGCATCTTGGAAAATGTGATTGATAGACGGAGGAGCAGGTAAAGACAAGTTAGGCCAGCCATGATGTTGGGAGACTGTTGGGTGGACAATCTCTTGCCATCTGTCATTTTCAGGAACTTCAAGTTGCAGTGAGACATGAGGAGGCACGGGGATACTAGGGACCTATGGGGCTTGGAAGGGAGGCCTTTCAGGCCTAGGTTGGACCACTCCTTGCCCAATCTAGTTAAAAAACCTAGCTTGAAATAGTTGGCCTAACTCTTGTGAGTCTGCATCAAAGTGTATAGAGAATCTTGGGCTTTTAGGGCCCCTGTTCCAATTACCTCTTCATCGGTTACCCCTGCCATGGCTACCTCTGCTGAAAAATCTCATTCCAGTATGCATAATTGATTAGCAAATAGTTTCTTTAACAACCATACATGACAACTCTTTTTAAATATGAAATAAAATTTGGCTCATCAACATATCATACTCATGCAATCCAATCCATACAAATTGTTTAGTAGTTGTCAATGAGCAGGGGGTGAACAAGGGTTTTGGGATATGCGAGGGGTTGTAGTGAGCGAAAAAAGTGTTAAAATGATGGGGGAAAGATCATGATTATTGCTTACATACATCAAACAATCAAATGTATCGTAAACCAAAAGAATATATCACTCTAATTCATCCCTGCGTGATATCTTTAACTGTCATAATACAGATTTTCCCTTAATTGTAATTAAATTTTAGGAATAGGGAGTTGATAATGAATATGGGAAGGCAGGGGGATTGTAATGTGTGAAAAGTGAAATAATGGTAGGGAAACAGAGCGAATATTGTTCGAAAAACCAATTAAGTAATTCATAAAACAATTATGTATTTAATGCAAACGATCCAACACCAATTTAAACAATTATTGTGTGTTAAAACTTATTCACTGTCCACATTCAATTTCCTTAAAATATTTTAATTAACACAGAATAATCATACTCAGAATTTTCATGACTTCACCCATTTTGTTTAAAGAATTATGTTTCTTTCCAATTCATTCCCTTTTATATTTAAAACAAAATCCAATGAATGCATAGTCATATTGCTTCAACTCTGCTCAGCACAAAAACATTAACCACTGCCCATAATTTAATTTCTAATATAGACACAGGTCTTTCCTAAGTTGGACATACTCTTTTAAACTTGCCCGATTCCATTCCTTTGATAAATATAATAATTAAATTTTCAATGAAACCATACTACCGAAACCCCGTGCTCATCTCTGATGGTGTAATAAAACAAAATGATGCACTATGTCTATAAATTATACACAGTAGACAACTAGGCCACGGTTATGAATACTTCAATTTGCAATAATCCCATTCGAGAAATTTAAACACATAGTAACAACAACCATCACTTCAATTTATACCACATTGTAGGAAACACACGGACCAACGCATAACGCAAAGAAGGCATTTATGTGCTTGTTCATTTACGCTTATCAACTAATTAAATCATGTTGTTTTATTGATCCAACTGTCATAAAAAAAGGGGGCAATGACTGTGTGCCCATTAACATTTCCAATTACAACTCTCCAATCGACCAAATCAAACAAAGACGAGCCAACAATTAAAGCTGATGTCAAAATCACTCAAACAAACTTATGACAGTCAACCAATGCCCGACAGGTGTGACTGGTTTAGTTTACCAAAATCGGGCTCTATAACTAATGAATCAAAATAATCAAGGGCTCACTCGGTGGAACCAAATACAGGGAGACTAGAGGCCAACCATATCAACAGTAGGTGAGAGCCTTCGAGACAAGCATGGTGGAACCATAAGCTTTATAACCCTTAGATTGTAATACAGGGTGACAACTCGACACCAGGTAGAGTAGACCATGAGGCTGAGGAGCAGAGGTTCCTCACTGTCCAATAACCAACATCAAGAACACGCAAAGGAATAACCCTCGTGGTTTTCCCCAAAAGTTGAATAATGTTGATAGAAATGCAGAGCCCGGGTAATAGCAACCAACCCTAAAGAAAGCCTCTTAGCATAATAGCCACCATAACCAATTGTACAGATACTAATAACATAAAACGAGCCCACGACGAGGTGAAAAACGATATGCAGTGACCCAAAGGTGGTTCAAATCATACACATCAACCCCATAACACCAAATACAACCGGGTGTGATTATAATGACTGTGAGGAGATAGCCAGCAAGGCCAAACGGAATGAAATTTGAAACCCTCCAACAAAAACCCATAGAGACAACGAAGAGCCATCATGGCTTCCACCACACAGAACAGCCAAGGAAATCGCGACTTCAACCCTCAATTTTTCCATTCCCAATGAATAACACAAACAACCATTCCAGAGAAAACACCATTCGTTTACACAGTTGTCAACCTCAAGAAAACACAAACCAATACATCACCGAGCCAACGTTTATTTCATAATGGAGTGAGTTCATGGATGGGTGAAAAAAAACATACATGTAACCAAATGGCCTTAAAAATGTGAGCTTGGTCAAGCAATTCCTTCCACGCCTGAATATCAGAGTTTAACCACAACAAAAATCAAATGAACAATAACCAAGCTAGGGTCACGACCAGTGGGAGAAGTATGGAGTGACGTGCATTTACTGCACGTCGCTTCCATCCTCCCTTCATTCAATTACGTAGTACATGACAACCAACCAAACATTAATCCATGCATTGAAACTAGCATACATTGCTTGCCAAATGCGTCGCCCGATCCAAATTAACCATTGCCAAAAACCATACTACAACATATATCACATCTGCCCCATATAACTCAATAAAAATCGTATAGCCACTAACATTGATATTTAGGACTAACATCAATTTCTTTAATTTCAAATGCATATAGTATAGCATAGCATACTTTAGTTCCTTCTTCTTGGATTTTTTTCTATATTGTTATTGTCTCTTGTTATAACTAACATGTGTCTTGCGCAGGTGTAACGTGTGATGAATCATGGTGCCAATAGCAATGTGATAATAGTGAATATAAGCCATTCATTCATGGAATTTAGAGTTTAGAGTCACAGAACCAACACATAACATGCATAATCCATCTGCCATATGTCGCAGATAAAACCAAGATTTCATCAGCAATCATCCAAAACTTTGTAAGCATCACTAAAATAGCAGCATAAAATGTGTAATAAGACTATCTTTGATCCTCCAATCTACAAGGGGGTCCCACCTACTAGTATTATACATCATTGGCATAGTTTAATAATAGGCTTAGCAATAATTTGCGGGTGAAATCCTCGTTGCGATTTTAATCGTTGACAACATCCTGTATTTATACTGCTCCTCCTTAGTTGTCTGGGCTGACTTCTCATTCTAGAGGCTAAAAACTCAATATTAAATATTTCCTTTAGCCGACTTGTCTTCTAGGGTTATGTCCAATGCTTTAGGGTTTCTTCTTGCTTCCCAGAACATTCTATTCTTGTCAGGGTTACACGTGGAGGTTAATACCTCCTGCAGCTACCATAATATCAACACTTTGAAATATGCCTTCATCATGATCTAAACATAAGTGAGATCTTTCATGTACATAGCTTATTTGTAAATCTACAAATGTTGGTTTTTGTGGTTAGTAAGCAATCAGTTAAGAGTTTGACAATACCCCAAAAAGGAATTCACTTCGTTGTATGCAGAAAACACAAATCTCGATATTACGCCATTCTTGGATAAGAAGGCAAGGAATGCAATCGAAGAAAATTTAAAAACTTTCCCTTTTTTTATGTGGTAGAGTCTGTTCTCAAATAATCAAATGTTCAAGTTCAAAATTAGGTCTGCATCATGATCTAAACATAAATAAGATTGAATGTACCATTTTAGACGACGATAAACTTATATATAGGAGTTCTATATATTTCAAAATAATTTATCAAAGCGTTGAAAAGTTATATAGACACTAGTTGTGTAATCCTATGAATAGGAAAGGATAAAATAAAAAGTTGATCAAACAAAAATTTGAAAAAAGTAAATAAATAAGCATATTCAACAAAAATAAGCTTGAACACTTATATATAAAAGGCCCATCATAAAAGCAAATTAAAACTCACTAATGTGCAATGAGCATACATTTAAGAATCATCATGAATAGACACATCCTTCCCAGGTATGGATGCATCCTCCTCAATTCCAATCTATCGCACTCCCTTCTCCGCATTATGTTCAAGCACACTCTTAGGCACTCTCTTATCCACATTGTCCTATAACACATTTCAAATTTGTACATTTGAAAATTAAATTTAAATGATTTTAACACATTAAATTGTAGTTTTAAATTTTGAAACATGTAATACATGTGATGTTTCAACCTGAATATCAATAAATTATACCCACCATACCCTAATATTCAATAAATTATATATTGTTTAAGACATTTTTCTTTTAGATTAATAATTTAAATGACATTGAAAATTTCATATATAAATAAATAAAAAATCAACATGCAATGATACCTGTGAACTCCCACCCTCTTCAAACTCTCCCTATGAGAATTGGGACAAGCATGCCCAAGTAGTAGGAGATGGAATAGCGATCTGTGAACAAAACAACTATGAACTAAATCTAGGATTCAATGTGCTCACATTTATACAAAAACATAAATTTCATGTTGTTGATTATTCAAAAGATTCGAGATTGGACAACTAAAGTGCCCATATGTGGATATTAGAAAACACATACCTGATTCAACCCATCCAAATTTAAACTTATGGAATCAAATCCCCTATTTACTGAAGATTCATTTAACATATGACTAAAATGCAATAAAAGACAATAACAACTCAATTATTTCTAAAGATACAATGATATGTATCTAGATCTAGAACTACAAGTAAATTATCCTCAAATGCATAAAAAATTTACTAACTATAACACATACCTATATGATGTTCGGTTCATCATTCTAAATTAACACCTTCCAACCATTACGGAAAAATTTTGCATACTCCTTAAGATCTTCTACTGACATAGTATCTATCTCCTCATATGTTTTGTAAACAAATTGGCTCGAGAATTGGCTTCCGCTCTTTGACAGTTCAAACCAACATAAACACCATAAAAAATTGATTCCAAATTTTCCCCGATTACATTCTTAGCCTCCTTTCCAACATATGATGTAGCTAGCAACTCTGAATGTGAGGAAAATGCCCCTATTGGACGAGTTAATAAAGGTCATGGAGGCCTCTGCAATGTTGCATTTCGATATGCCCCTTTCCAATCATGTGTATGTCCTTTACCAACCCCATAATAATTGGACGGTAGGCTGGTATAATCAGGGTGCATGTCCATGAAAAACTATGCATAAAAGTTTCTAGCAAAGTAATGTGGAACCTCATCATTCCATGACGACTTCCCATATGCTGCCAAAAATCTATTATACAAATTCCATGCTATGTTGGGGTGCTTAAAATATTGCACCTTCAACATCATTTGATTTGTCCCCTCTTTGAAATTGAACATAGAAATTGCATCTTCTTTTGAAACTATACTTTTTATTACATCCCATTTATTAGGGCCCATCACCTTCGACTTCTGTCTTCTCATCAAAACGATAAAACTATCAGTCGTTGGCCCAATCTTTTGATATGCATCCATAAAGTTCTGCAATGAATGCAAAACAATCTCCAATCTTTGCTTACTCTCTCGAGGGAGAGTCAAGCTCCTCAAATCATTTTCCAGCCTGCTTTTAACACCTGAGCATCATTCGAGGGACATTGCTTCAGTAATCTCTTCCCAAGGAATCTCATCACCAACATTTGAAGGATAGGTGGACGTAGGCATGCAATCTTTTGTTTCTATAGAATGCCCCTGAATCCACATTCACCCTCTTCACCAACATTGGAATATTCATGATACCAACTCTCTCTTTCATTATCCTCGCATTAAACTCATCGTCTACACATACACATTTGAAAGTAATTACAACATTTAACAAAAATATAACATGAAAAAAAAACGAAAAAAAACCACACACACACACACACACACATATATAACATAAACATAAATACACAAAAATGCAAAATAGAAAAAAATTACCAAACATATTTTCTTGTCGTGATGTATTCCCTACATTCTCCGATGTTGGAGTATTAATGTGCAACCTATCTAAGAAATTTGCATCCATAGCACTATTTTGAGCACATTCTCAAGATTAACTATTCACATATTCATTTGATAATCTCATCCTCTCACTAGATTGTCGTTGGTCACTCAGAGTCTCAGTCAAAGAAGGGGTTCCTCTTCTTCCTTCATTGGATAGCCTAGAGCGTTTGCGAAGAATATTTGGAGACTCTTGTCTCGACATCTTGCCTCGATATATATCCTTTGAAAATTCATGAATATGAAAGTTCATAAGTTATAGAAACATAAAATGGAAATATAATTTATAAAACAACTTGAAGACATTTAAGCATTTATAACAACTTCAAAGCATCAAGGACATATATTGAAAAAACTAGAACAACTATATTTTTTACTATGATGTTATATATAATGAACATGAAAATATTTAAATATAAAAAAAGGTAACATGTAGAAGATAATCTATATCTGTGTAAATTGTAGAAGGTAATTTTTAAGACAATCTATATGTAACATGTTAAAATTTAAGGGAAAAAAATATAGCTAGCTAAAAAAGAAATATTTATTTTAATTTCTAAACATTAGCTACTTGTATGTTACAATCAACAAGACATTAAAACTTATGATCCATAATCTAGTAGCCTAAAAACAATCACTGACAAAATGTTTACTTAACTAAAACAAGAAACAATATTACCTGATATGTTGTTTCTATCCTCTTAGATATATGCTCGGAAAAAGCTTCAAGGGATCATTGATCAAACCCTNGCCCATCATAAAAGCAAATTAAAACTCACTAATGTGCAATGAGCATACATTTAAGAATCATCATGAATAGACACATCCTTCCCAGGTATGGATGCATCCTCCTCAATTCCAATCTCTCGCACTCCCTTCTCCGCATTATGTTCAAGCACACTCTTAGGCACTCTCTTATCCACATTGTCCTATAACACATTTCAAATTTGTACATTTGAAAATTAGATTTAAATGATTTTAACACATTAAATTATAGTTTTAAATTTTGAAACATGTAATACATGTGATGTGCCAACCTGAATATCAATAAATTATACCCAACATACCCTAATATTCAATAAATTATATATTGTTTAAGACATTTTTCTTTTAGATTAATAATTTAAATGACATTGCAAATTTCATATATAAAAAAAATAAAAAAATCAACATGCAATGATACCTGTGAACTCCCACCCTCTTCAAACTCTCCCAATGAGAATTGGGACAAGCATGCCCAAGTAGTAGGAGATGGAATAGTGATCTGTGAACAAAACAACTAAGAACTAAATCTAGGATTCAATGTGCTCACATTTATACAAAAACATAAATTTCATGTTGTTGATTATTCAAAAGATTGGAGATTGGACAACTAAAATGCTCATATGTGGATATTAGAAAACACATACCTGATTCAACCCATCCAAATTTAAACTCGTGGAATCAAGTCCCCTATTTACTGAAGATTCATTTAACATATGACCAAACTGCAATAAAAGACAATAACAACTCAATTATTTCTAAAGATACAATGATATGTATCTAGATCTAGAACTACAAGTAAACTATCCTCAAATGCATAAAAAAATTACTAACTATAACACATACAAATACGATGTTCAATTCATCATTCTAAATTAACACCTTCCAACCATTACGGCAAAATTTTGCATACTCCTTAAGATCTTCTACTGACATAGTATATATCTCCTCATCTATTTTGTAAACAAAATTGGCTTGAGAATTGGCTTCCGCTCTTTGACGGTTCAAACCAACATCAACACCATAAAAATTTGATTCCAAATTTTCCTCGATTACATTCTTAGCCTCCTTGCCAACCTATGATGTAGCTAGCAACTCTTAATGTGAGGAAAATGCCCATATTGGACGAGATAATAAAGGTCATGGAGGCCTCTGCAATGTTGCATTTCGATATGCCCCTTTCCAATCATATGTATGACATTTACCAACCCCATAATAATTGGACGATAGGCTGGTATAATCAGGGTGCATGTCCATGAAAAACTATGCATAAAAGTTTCTAGCAAAGTAATGTGGAACATCATCATTCCACGACGACTTCCCATATGCTGCCAAAAATCTATTATACAAATGTCATGCTATGTTGGGGTGCTTAAAATATTGCACCTTCAACATCATTTGATTTGGCCCCTCTTTGAAATTGAACATAGAAATTGCATCTTCTTTTGAAACTATACTTTTTATTACGTCCCATTTATTAGGGCCCATCATCTCTGACTTCTGTCTTCTCATCAAAACGATAAAACTATCAGTCGTTGGCCCGATCTTTTGATATGCATCCATAAAGTTCTGCAATGAATGCAAAACAATCTCCAATCTTTGCTTACTCTCTCGAGGGAGATTCAAGCTCTTCAAATCATTTTCCAGCCTGCTTTTAACACCTGAGTATCATTCGAGGGTCATTGCTTCAGTAATCTCTTCCCAAGGAAGCTCATCACCAACATCTGAAGGATAGGTGGACGTAGGCATGCAATCTTCTATTTCTATAGAATGCCCCTGAATCCACATTCACCCTCTTCACCAACATTGGAATATTCATGATACCAACTCTCTCGTTCATTATCTTCCCTCGCATTAAACTCGTCGTCTACACATACACATTTGAAAGTAATTACAACATTTAACAAAAACATAACATAAAAAAAAAAAAATTTAAAAAAACATATATAAAACACACACACAGACACACACATATATATAACATAAACATAAATACACAAAAATGCAAAATAAAAAAATTACCAAACATATTTTCTTGTCATGATGTATTCCCTACATTCTCCGATGTTGGAGTATTAATGTGCAACCTATCTAAGAAAGTTGCATCCATAGCACTATTTTGAGCACATTCTCGAGATTAACTATTCACATATTCATTTGATAATCTCCTCCTCTCACTAGATTGTCGTTGGTCACTCAGAGTCTCAGTCAAAGAAGGGGTTCCTCTCCTTCCTTCATTGGATAGCCTAGAGCGTTTGCGAAGAATATTTGGAGACTCTTGTCTCAACATCTCGCCTCGATATATATCCTTTGAAAATTCATGAATATGAAAGTTCATAAGTTATAGAAACATAAAATGGAAATATAATTTATAAAACAACTTGAAGACATTTAAGCATTTATAACAACTTCAAAGCATCAAGGACATATATTGAAAAAACTAGAACAACTATATTTTTTACTATGATGTTATATATAATGAACATGAAAATATTTAAATATAAAAAAAGGTAACATGTAGAAGATAATCTATATCTGTGTAAATTGTAGAAGGTAATTTTTAAGACAATCTATATGTAACATGTTAAAATTTAAGGGAAAAAAATATAGCTAGCTAAAAAAGAAATATTTATTTTAATTTCTAAACATTAGCTACTTGTATGTTACAATCAACAAGACATTAAAACTTATGATCCATAATCTAGTAGCCTAAAAACAATCACTGACAAAATGTTTACTTAACTAAAACAAGAAACAATATTACCTGATATGTTGTTTCTATCCTCTTAGATATATGCTCGGAAAAAGCTTCAAGGGATCATTGATCAAACCCT
>JZKD02S1408639.1:0-11221 GCA_000966675.3 Picea glauca | reverse complement strand
AACTCATTCTTAAAATACTCACCAAAAGTGGACTTCATTGAGGTAATTTTTCAATCATATCATCAACCACCTAATTAGGCTCATAACAACCACATATACCTCATGCCACCTTATACACATAACCTCTTGACTTATGTGCACTCACCTCAACCATGTGTGAATTCAGCGTATAATAATCACATGACCTCTTATCTTCTCTATTAGGTCACTCACTCATGGCAACATGTTCTCATAGGCCATGCATACTTGTTCATTTGTTCACACATCACCAAGTCCCCTTCACCCACTAGTGCATACACGAATGAGTATATGTAACTCTCACTCAGATAATACTAGGAACAATAATATGAGTACAAGATGAACAAACATACATGACCATATGACCAATACTAGTTGTTAGCACCCAAACCCTCACTTTATGTGATAAAGTCCTAAGGCACAAGTAAGACTTTGGAGGAACTAAGAGGACTATCCATTGTCACCAGGGTAGTTCCCTCTCTCACTTTAGGATGGCTCTCTCCTTTGGCACAAGGGGGGTTTCCCTAGGAAAATATATGATTAATTTTAGAGGTAGATGGATGAGTGGACCATTACTATTGCCTATCCATTGGGTAAGGGGAGTCAAAGGATAAAACTAGGAGGGTTGTTTTCTTATGAAATAAGGACATAGCAAATATGGATAAACAAACTATATCTGTCCTTATATTTCCGTTTATAAATGTAGAAAATTAACTTGGAGGAACCCTAATGAAGGAGAACCTCTAAAACATGCATGAGGGTGTGCTTATTGATAGACATGCAAAACTGTAGCTATCTCTAATTAAGAAGGAAGATACAACATGAACATTTCCAACAACAAACATAAATATACTCAAAAGGGAGATAACCCACAATCAAACACTTCTAAAGGGAACAACATTATCCAAAATTCAGCCCTTCAAAACATATCTCTTTGCAAGTAATTTCCAGCATTCATATTCAACAAGATTAGCTCCAAAACATTATGCTCTACAATAAAAAGCCTTATCTTGCATTGCATTCAAAAATATGTTCAACAAGACTCCAATGGGGGATCTCCCCAAATCCAACCATCCCAAAAATTAGAGAGATAAGATAAGATAATTTTATTAATGTCCAACTAATGACCACAAAGTAGGTCAAAGTGACTGTTGAGTACAATGATGTCTATTCAAAGCGAGAGTACCAAACGGTCTCCTATAAAGAGATACAATGCATGAAGTAAAGAGTAGATAATGCAAACCAGGCTGAAGTATGAGGGATCTTCAACCACAACCACAAAGTTCCGCAATGGGGCGGAGATGCACTGGCGGAGAAGATCCAGGAGCTAATAGGTTCGAGGATCAAACCCATCTCTTCGAACATTCGAGGCTGAAAGAAGGAAACTCAATAAGGTTTGTTGGCTCGACGAAGAACTAGTGGGGAGTGTGGACCGTCCGCTGAATCGTTTCCTGGCGGGGGGTGTGCATGTTGTTGAGCTCTGGAGGACCTAGTCTGTCTCCCAGGGAGGGATCTGAGACGGATCTGCTGCTGAGATCTCGTGGGGTGGGGTGAGCTCCCAAGGATCCTCACTAATCTAGAGTTTGGATATGTACTGATATCCGATGGTCTTTTGGTGCCCCTGTCGGAAGGTACCCTGAAAAATGTCGTGATCCTTTGAGTGGGGTCTGGTCTGATGGAAGGCTGAAGAATATGTGTTCAAAACCTGAGAGCCTCCTTCATATATAGGGCCAAACATCTCTGATTGGGATACCAAAAAAATTCGGTGAGGGTCTGAGAACCCCTGAACAAGCAATGGAATCTTCCTTTGATCTCGTAGTAGACGGGGCATCCAAAATGAAGTGCACTTCAGTCTCCACTTCCTGTAAATGGCATACTTGGCAGGTTCTGTCTGATCTATCAATCTGGTGGTCTGTCTCTACCCGAAGT
Organism: Picea glauca; assembly: GCA_000966675.3. Lineage (NCBI taxonomy): Eukaryota > Viridiplantae > Streptophyta > Pinopsida > Pinales > Pinaceae > Picea > Picea glauca. The sequence continues at coordinate 9,274 of JZKD02S1408639.1, read as the reverse complement.
CTATGAGAACCCACTCTGAATTGGCCTGGAGAGATGCAAAGAGCATGCATCCAGATACGAAACATATTCTTGGGGCGAACAATAAACCCGTCTCTCAACTCCAAGAAGTGCTCAGTACCATCTTTGGGTGCAACCCTCCCAGAGGGTTGACCTAGGTGACCTGGACGAACTGCCTGTAAATGTCCTCCCTGATGATCTTTTTCAGCTCCTATCTAGTAGGTAAAAGGTGATGAGGAGCATCTAAGGAATATCGGAAAGGAGGGAGACGATCCAACTGAATGCCCACAGACTCTAGGAGATCTGAAACCCCTGCAAACCAACATCTAGCCTGGCCTAGAGGAGTGGAAAGGGCAATAGTCTCATAAGAGAAATATGCTAGATAAGGGTACCGGTCCCTTCCGTTTTGGGGGTCTGCAAGGCCCCAAACACGATCTCAATCTCCTCTACAATAAGATATTGATTAGTGGAATCTAGACCCACTTTATTCTCCAAGAAAAATACTAGAAAAAGACTAAATCATTACATAATGGGCTCTCCAAGGGAAAATTCCTTCAAAAAGTTATAAAATAGTGTTGCCACAATGATCGGGGTGCCACATGTCTCCTTGTGCAAAACACCCTTCAAGATGATCTTAAACAACTACCTCCAAATAAAATATTAAGAAAGGCCAATTCAAAGGATGGGCGTGCTCTCTAGGAGAAGAAGTTATTCTCCTTTGAGATGGTAAGATCATACGAAGTGTCACCATAATGAATAGGATTCTCTCCAAGATGCTCCTTTAACCAACAATAAAATATAAAATCTGCTAGAAGAGGTGCACCCTTGAGATGTGTGCAAAGAAATGGTTAAGGGACCACTTTGACCAAGCCAAGATAATGTAAAATAGTCCATGGAGGTTGTGCCCCTAAAAAGTGTGAAAATAGTTGATTCCTCCCATAGATCTAGGATCAAACAAATAATAAAATACTCTTCCGCGAAGTGGACACCCTTGATGGACATGGAAGGTAGTTATACCTCCATAAATACATAGGAACATGTGCTAGGAGTACTCCATCAAGATGTGTGCAAAATCATCAATATATGCCAACCACTTGCTTAAAATAGGAAGAATAAATAAGGTGTTCTTTCCAATAGAAGTCCCAGGTGTGCTACAAGGTGGAAATACATGCAAATAACCAACCTTCCTCAAAACCAATGGCCAAATACCAAGTGTAATACTATCAATCTCCTTGAACAATAAGCCATAAGTGGTACGGCCTAAAAGGACGTGCATCAAACCAATGTGAACAAATTCTAAAACCATGTGTTGTAATCTAAAACCACGGGTACAAAGGTGGAGCAACCTAGCATAATGTGCAAGGTGGTTAGGCCTCCTCAATAAATTTGCCAACAATAACCAACCACATACCAAACATAGGAATAGTAGGTGGAGCTCTCTCTCTGATGCACTAACTCCAACTAACGCCATAAAAGGTGTGCCCTAGGAGAATGTGCATGGAAGGTGGGACATCCTCCAATAGAAGTGTGAAATTCCCTCAAACCATATGCCATAATGTGAAACCATCCATCTAATCATACCAAACCATGGCAAGAGAACAAGTGTGTTGTACACAAGTGTGCATGAGGGAGGTTATACCTCAATAAATGTGTCAAAGTTCATGAGAAAGGGAGTGCTTCCTCAAGTAAAGAGTCAAACATCCTCAAGAAACAATCCCAACACTAAGAATCTTCATAAGCACAAGGGTACTCATCCATCAAGGTATAGATCATATGATAAATCAATCAACATAGCCATTAAAGGGCTATATCTCCTAGAAATATGTCCAAAGAGGAGAGATCAAACAAATGAACGATAGATCGACATGAATGATCCACACATGAAACCAAAAAGTCTCCTCTAATCATAATGTGCTCCACCATAGGCCCAATAACAAGGTATAGCATATCATCCAAGTGCTTTAGGAAATAAATAAGAGAGGAACAAATACCCCAATGGGAAATCCTCACTGGAACATCTCAGCACCCACAGAGTGGTCAATAGATAAAACTGTGACAAGGGAAGTGTCTAGGAAGGTGTACACTAGTGGTATGCTACTCATCAATCCAAATGATCCATCGCATCAACCTATATCTATTTGAAATGTGTGATGAGGATGCCAACTAAATGATAATCAATGGTACACATGCACCCCAAAAGGCAAAAATTATGGATTAAAAGAAAACATTGAAATGTGTGATGAGGATGCCAACTAAATGATAATCAATGGTACACATGCACCCCAAAAGGCAAAAATTATGGATCAAAAGCAAACATACTCCAACATAGGCTGCTTGGCCAAGGTCTTCAAACTTGATCTATATCCTTATGCTATATGAGGGATAACACTAGTATCACACATATTCAAGACAAGTAGAACTACTTATTTCAACATCCTCCCTTAGCGAGTACTTTTCTTGATCTTTATTAGATTAGGAATTCAACTTTATTTGGTCCACTTCAACAAATGCTCATTTATAAATTTAGTCAGTTCTCCGTAGAGAAATCATTATTTGGTCCAATCCCGAGAATCTTCATCATATACCTTGTCCATATAAATATTATCAACTTGTTGAAGTCCATATAAAGGAACAACATCCACTCGAATACATGAGTACCCAACCACTATAACCATTGGTCTAGTAGGAACTCCTTTGAATACATAGTTAATGATTCCTTCATGAACTCATTGAACTCCCGTTGAATGTGTTGACAACTCTATTAGCAATTCCAAGAGCTAATCCAATGTAATAGATACATCCACTCTCTATTAACACTTGCCCCTTGCATCTTACATCATTTTTACATATAGAACAACTCATTTATAAGTTTTTAGGTTTAACACATCACCCAAAGTCCATAGAAAATATATGGCTCACTTGATGAACTAGTGTTGGCAAGTCCTTTACAGGTGAGCAACCTGCCCCATCTAGTTAACTCAAAAATTAACATCACCATGGGAATTATTACCCCCGGTTCCTTAGATCCACTTGAACTCCAAGTAGTCATCCTTATGAACATAGCAATAACTAGACCTATAGGACTATAACACATAGTTGACTAGTACTCTTTAGGTGATATGCATATACTATTGAAACATAGAACCACAACTATGAAACCAAACAAGGGGTATGCTTGCATTTAACAAGTATTATAGCCATATTTCCTTTTACATCAACATAAATAGTCACAGTGAATGGTTCTAGAGCACATATTGAAGTAGGAACAGTGGCACTTATGCCATTTTCCCAAAAAAAACAGAAATATTGTTTTATAAAATATATATTTTTATACAGTATAATGCATATATATTCAAAAAACCATGAAAAATGTCAAAGTAGTTGCAAAAAATATAAAAAAATGCTTACTTGTGCTACTTGTAGATGAATACTACATTATTGTGAAGTTAGAAATGTCATTCATAGTAGATTAATGATTAATCATTCAAGCATCAACCATCTAGAAGTTACAAACCTACAAATTTTTAAACCATATAATGAGAGCTACACCATGAATTTATGGAATGATATAGGTTATCCACCAACATGACCAAAGAGTTATGTTTACAAAATAGGCCACATACATGAGTTCTAATCTAATTGAAGTTTGAAGGTTGAAATGTTAAGCGGCTAAACTGAGTTGAAGTTTATGACAAATAAAGCGGTGAAAAAAGAGAAACAATTATTCTATCTACTTTTCCTTCCTATTGACATCGCCATGACCTCCACAGATCTAAGTGGCTATGGTAGTGGAGCCAGAGGTATTGTGAAGATGAATTTAGACATGGAGCTCCAATTGCTAGAATCCTAGTCAAGGTGACCATGGTAGAAGATGGGGGCCGCATCTCACCACAATCATCATCATCAAAATAGTTGCCTTGGAGTGCTCCAAAAACAATGCTCCTTCCTCCAAATTATCCTCCTTTGGATTGTCGTCTCGAGTCTTATATACTCTATTCATATTTTCATCCTTGCGATAATGGGGTGATAATCACAAGCTGTAATGCACATAAACCAAGCTCTTTGGCCGATTTACATTCAACTTGTTTCTTGTGACACCATGGATGAAAGTGTAGGTGCTCCAACACCTCTTTGCAAACTAAGTGCTCACAATTTGGGAAAGCACCCATGTCACTAAACATTGTAGTTGCGGGGCAAAATCATTTTACATGTTCCAACACTCAGGTGAAGAAATTTTCTCTCAATCTTTAATTGCATGGACATGACCAAAGGCACAGTTTCCAGTGCACTGATGTAGTGGCCCAATTGTTTATGTATGGTATCACACCCTCACCAAGGACCAATTTGTCTAATACTTGCATTATAACCAGCATGAAGCTTTAGTCCTGGTGTGGTTGTCTCTTCACCACACCAAAAGGTATTGGTGCTTTCAACCATGATGGATGATAATATTTAGGTGTAAGCACATATGCTAAGGCATGTATTAGAATATTTATCTTTTCCAACCATTTTCTATATCTATATGAATATGATTATACAAGTTCACATCTCTAAGCTCAACAATGTCCTTAATCTTTCCTGGCACGGTGTCCATTTTCTCATACACCTCCCAAATGAGTTGCCAATTTGAATCTACAAACAAAATCATGTTATAAATTAGCTTTGTTACTGTTGCCGCCTGTTTCCATCCTTATACAAACCTACAAGCATGGAGAAGTCTCCAACCCACTTGGTGTGTCCTTGGAGGCACAATGCCTAAGTCCAAACCCACTGTCACCTCGACTTGGACTTCTTTCGTCTAGGCTCACTCTTAGGGAAGCCAAGGGGGGTAGACCCTACTTACTATGTAAGTTGATTAATGTGATCTAGGTGTTAATTTTAGTTTATTAAGTTAGGGGGAAACTAACCTATATGACAAGAATCAATGCAAATGCAAAGCTTCAATGACAATCAGACCTTTCCCTAAAAGGACAACTAAGACTAGTGCCTAAAGATTGGGTAAAGGGGGGTCAATTAAGTTTATACAACAAAATACAAAGAATAGTTAAATGATCTAATTACAATGAAATGAAAGTATAACTTTACACTTGAGATAATTACAAGATGAGATATACAAATGAAATATAACAAGGATAAACTCACAATAAGACTAGCCAATTAGATAATTGCACAATATATACATATGAATTCAAAGAACCATAGTTCCAATATACCATGAACATGAGATATCCACAAATGAGAGAAAGTAACTTGCAATAAGTTGGAAATAAACTGCCAATAAGAGCTAGTGCGCAACATAGGAAAAGAGGGAACATGGAAATAAATTACCCAGAATTAAGATGGTGCACAACCTTTAGAGATGTGTCACTTGAAAGTAGATGTCCCCAACTGAAAAGTACATTAACTTGCAAGATAGATTAATGCTTGTAAAGTAAAGTGCAAGAAAGTAAAACAACACAATTTGTATTAAGATGAATAAACTTAAAAAGTGAAAGTTGTGTAAAAGAGTTTTAAACCCTAATTAAACTAGGTGAGGATGTAAGCCTAGACTATGTGTCTACCCCTAAACTCTTACCACTTTGACCAAAATGATTGACGGGTGCTCAAGAAGAAGGGAAAGCAAGGCCCTTCCCTAGCTCCACAGGTCAACCCAGAATGCTTGAGCGCTCAAGTAGGGGGGACACCTAGGGTGGATGTTTTTACCCCTTCATGCTATAATGAAGATGATGATTTTGTTGATAATATTGAAGAGTTCATACATGTCGGGAAGCATAATTGGGATATGATTGGATATGATGGTGATCCCATTTACGACATTGAGGGTCATGTCCAAAAATTGCCTTTACCATTATCACATGAAGTTACTAATCAATTTGACATTTGGCAACAAGAACATGACATAAATACAAATTTTTTTCAAACACCCAAGGATGACTTGATGCTATGCTCTCCTAATAATTTTCGGTCATACCTTGAGGACTTTGATGATTGTTCCTTTGAGCACTTAGATTTATTCTATGAAGAAAGTTATCAACCATCGTTGTGCTCAGATCTTGATAAGAATGAGGAAGTTGCTTGCCTGAAGCAGGATACTTGTGATAATATTTTCCACCTCCCTTTGATTACTTTACCTCGCTATGTCACTAAAGGTATGGTTTGGAAACATGTCCCTTATCCCAAGTCTTCTGTAGAACGAAACCTCCTTTTAAAATTTAGGGGAAGGTTGAGTACCTCAAGAAGAATCTTACTATCACAGTGTTCTAGCTTCCCCTTAAGAAATTGTCGGTCATCCTTTCGGTTCTCGCTAATCCATTCCCAGGCCTTAGGTTGTGAAGACGTCCGAGGTAGCCAACTTTCAGTCTCTTTGAGTCGGTCTTCTGAACCCTTGACTTTTCATGATCCCTTTCAGAAATGGATTGTGCACTTTCCTGAGAGTATGGCTTGGCATGATTTTGTCCCTCCCTCCCGCCTCCATGAGCTAGACTGTATGATTTCCGATGATACAATACATTCTCTAGCTCATGTTATTTTTGTGCATAACTTATCATTGTTTTGGTTTATGATAAAGCACAGAGGCAGGTATTGTGAGACATTGCTAGAGTGGTTTCACTGGCTATTTGACTCATTGTTGAAAAAGTCCGCGAGGGTCCAAAATACATCATTTCGGGAAAAGTCGGAAAAAGTCGGCAACAAATCGGAAAACGATGACAAACATTAAAAAATACAAAATATATTCATTTTTTTCAAAATTTTAAACATATAAAGCAACAGCAACATCAGATAAACACATTGGCACATAAATACGGAGAAAGCACTGATATATATGATGTAGTGGATGCCAAATAAAAGATGATACATCAAAGTCAATACCGAATCCTCAACCCTGATAGTTGTCCAATCAAGGACTCAAAAGTGGAGAATCAATACAAAATGACCTCACATATATGAATGCATATCATCATCATGAGGTAGATGTACAATGCAATGTTTTAAAACTCGGACTCAGCCTCGAAATTGGTCGATGGTCAACTCCAACTCCAACTCGAACTCGGATTGACTCGGACCGATCTTATTTCCATGACTTGGTTTACTAAATATTACATAAAATATTTAAATTTTAATGAAAAAAATATATTTTAAAAAATTCTAAACCATGATTCCAAAAAATTATTGAAACTTTGAAAGAAAGCATTATGAATAAATGAGCAAGAACATTTAAATGACAAGCAATGTTCAACCATGGATTATATTCAGATCCTCATGGTTAGTATCAATATTTGCCTCTACCTTGATCCTCTCGAGACATCAGTGAACACCTACCAATTTTGATGAAACCACCTAATTGAAGCCTTATAATATGGTAGAAAAAACTTAACATGCCTAATGAATGATTTTGGTTTGTGTGAAAGGTACATTTCTGCTAAGGCATGTTAGAGGAGTTCAACAATCAATACCACCAACATCAAGGTACATAAAGGGCATGATGCTTTTGATTAAATGTCAATCCCATACCCTCATACGTGATATAATCCAATGAAAATGTTGCAATCCTACCAATCCTGAAATACTGAAAACTGTTAAGTATATTGGATTTTGAATGGGATATGAAATTCTACTTTCTCCATATCAAGTCCGATGAGGTTGGAACCACTCTCAAACATCCTGAAACAATTAATGGTAATGTTAAAAATTTAAGTAAAAGGATAAAAAGGAAAGATAAAGATTTAAGTAAACCATTAATTGCAAGCGTTTTTGGTCAAACCCTTTTAAAAAAAACTTCAATCTTGCATGTTGGTGGGGTCTAGTACCTACTTGACCGAGTCAAGCCCTTCTCCTTCCTTCTCCAACAACAACAAACAAAAATGACCAAAAAAACTAAAAATATCTGCTTTATGAGGATGATTTCCACTAACTGGCCACGACTTTTATGAAAAAGTCCCAACTTTTACCAAAAAATCGCCGACTTTTTCAAAAGAAAAAAGTCGCGATTTTTATGGGTCGATTTTTCGTGAAGCAGAAAAAATCGCGACTTTTTGAAAAAGTCGCGATTTTTCGAAGACTTTTTCAACACTGATTTGACTACACCTAGCATTCATCCCACAATTAAGTAGAGGTAAGTAGGTAGGCATTTGCATTCATTGTGTATACCATCTGCATTTCATGCTAGAGTAGCTGTTTATACAAGCATATATTTGTATATATGCTTGTTTATTTTCATTCACTGTACCATATATGAGCTGGGGGTGATATGACCACCACAAATGATTACTAATAATCTTTTGTTGAGATCAAGCAAGTCACAAGTCATGCCAGAGATGTTGAGGTTCTCATGCGCTCTACGATGAACACATGTCCCCGAGTTGGAGCTAGATGTTATCCCCTAGCCTAGGTATAACTAAGGAGATTATGTTTCGAGGCCCACAGGTCCTAGACATGGAGTACCAAGAGCCATATTGAGTTGAGCCTGGCCCTGGAGGGCCCATCTTCCTTCTTCAACACCTCCACCTTGTTAGCAGCAGCAACATCCATCCCATCGGCCTGGTCCTTTAGCAGCAGTGGGTCTTGCTCCATGAGGTAATGAGTCCGGGTATCATGGTATGTGTCACTCTGATTCTCAAAACATTTGAATATGTGCATTTAATTCTTTTTACTTCTAACGTGTGCTTGGACCTTATGCCTTTCCACTTGTCCAAACATGGGGGGAATGACAGGATGCCCTAGTAAGTTGGTTCTCATAGGATTTGAGTTGCCACTTGGTGGGTTCATGAAAGGTCATTGTCCATTCCCACCATACTTATCACTTTTCATCCTTTTCTCTCTCATCCATCCCCTAAACTGGTTCGGGCATTGGGTTTGCCAAGCTAGTTAAGGGTTGTACCTTGCTTTGTGGGAAGAAGGGGCTAAAGGCTTAGGGGGTAAAAGTAGCTGGCAAAAGACAAAAGCCAAAAACCAAAAGAATAAAACCTTTAGATGCTTCACCCAGGGATCCCCGAGAAAGAAATAAAAGGCTTCTCAGCAAGAAACAAACGGACCCATAAAATAATAAAATCAAGACCTAGTTGGAGGATAGGGGGTCTCATCACGAGCTAGCTTATTAGGTCCATGGGCATGTAGCAGTATGACACTACCATTCATCTGGTAACCACGCCGGGGTAGTGGCTCTTGGTGGTGTTATCGCACGGTTTGTAGGAAAGGTCTAAAGAGCTTGAGTCAGGGCTTGAAACCGGCGTAACAGGAGCTTCCCCACCCACTGTCACCTCGATGGGGGGCTCTTTCT
>JZKD02S1408638.1:178179-194553 GCA_000966675.3 Picea glauca | reverse complement strand
GCCTTTGTATGTTGAGCCATGTATGTTTGAGGTGAGGTGTACCAAAACCGAAACACGACATCATACCAAATATTGCTTTGTGTCATGAGAAACATGATTACTCAAGTATGTTTTTCTTGGGCGTAAAGATCAACCCTCAGTACTTCAAATTTTGAAATATTTATAAGAAATATTACAAACAATCATGTCATTAATGATCAGGACGTGGTAGAATCCAAAAATAAATAACTAGATAATAAAATACAAAAATATAGGAACTGCTAATGATCTGTCAGATTCTTCATGCTGATTTCCGGGGAAAGTTGTTGGTGAGTCATCAACTTGACTTTGACTGCTCCATGTGCTGATTTGTACATCCATCTCATCTTCTAGTCGATCAAGTCACACAGATCGTCCCATCTCTGTTGATTGGGAATGGTGACTTTGAGCAGCCTTCGATATACCTCATCCGTCTCTATGTATTTGGTGAAAGTTGGCTTGGTGATGAAAATATACTTGATTTCATGTTATGTCAGCATTCTTTAATTTCGTTCTCAAAGATGTTATGTCAGCATTCTTTTTCTTAAGAAGTTATTTAGTTACTTTTACATTTGAGGGATCGTATCTGATTTTAAGTACCAACTCTTCTAAAGACTTGATCCTATTGTCCTTTGCAAAAGATGACACTTTCTCCAGATACAGTTGAGTCTGAACATTGTTCAGGGAGACCTGCAACTTTGCAACAGTTGTGGAAGTGATAGCCAATGTTGAGAAAATCATTTCTCCAGTCTGCCTATGCAAGTCCATCTGGTCCATTGGATGTACGTCTACAACATCAAACTCGATGGTTGACCTTTTGTAATCAGAAAGTTCCTTTGGTTGAGGTACCTGCGCCTGCAAAAAGGCCATATGCATTCTCCCCTTCTATGTATCAAAGGTGGAGAGAATTATATGTTGTGTTGTTTATGTTTGTTTCCATAATTGAGCATAGGTGTTGTTTTTTAGCATCTCATTCTTTTTCTCAATCAAATTGTATTTCTCAAAAATACTTAGTCCTGCGGATCCTTGCGATGGTTGGGTAGTCAAGGTGGTATTAGTCTGCTTATTTGATGAAGAAGTAGACATCTTTTGTTGGTTGCTTGAGAACAATGGTGAATGTTCTCCCTCGACTATTGTGGTAGACTGGGTCTCTTCTCCCCAAGATCTGTCAGGGGTATGACTGGTCTTGGGTTTTTTCCTGTAAACTCGGAAATCCTCTACTGAGACTTCAGTAACTGAAGGGGATATTTCTTGTCTGGGCCTCTTCTCTACTGGTACCTGTGGAGTAATGGTTTGTGAAACACTAGTTGAAGGAGGTTGTTGTTCTGAGTCTTCCAAAGTGTTCATTTACCACTCTGTCAGGTTCATGAACTTCTCAATATCTGGTTTGGGAACATGAGCATATGGAGAGATTTTTTTCTTTAGCCCAGTTTCTACGATGATGCCAAAAGGATCATAGTGCCACGAAAAACTGATGTTGAAATTCATCTCCTTCAAAAGTTTAACTGCCATTTCCCCTGCAGCTCGGTTGTTACAGATAAAAGGTCCTATCTGTCCCTTGATCCTCAATTGTTGTTTCTTCTTGAAGGCTACAAAATGAATATCGTCTGAATTAATCATTTTCTTGATATATTCCAAAGCAAATATCCGAACAGGAAAATATCTAGGCAGCTTGTAAGGGGCCATCTCGCATCAAAAAATTCTAATCCCTGTGTGGTTCTGGTACAGATACTAGTCTCTGGTCTTGGCAAGGTCTGAGAGATGTAGAATTCATTGGATCTCTTCGTTTATCCTTGGTTCTTGTATACCGTTGAGCATGCTTACCACTGGATGGTAGAACTGATCTATGAACTGACTGAAGGTGAATTCTGGTGATTTCCTTCTCAGTAGTGACGTCCAGGATGTGATCGGCTGTGGTTTTCCATTTTGATCTATATTCTGTACGGAGAAAAGGAACTTATCTACTTGGAAAAAAATGAACATGTATGCCAGTATTGAAGAATACTGGAACATGCCCTCTGTGGGAAACTTGAAAAGTTGGTCGTGAATATTCTCGGCTAGAAAAATGATGTAATCAAACTGCATAGTGGCTCTTTCCTTGGTAGAGAATATAGATAGATAACCCAAGATTGGCTCATCTACCCACTTGTCTGATTAGTATCTAAGTAGACTAGAAAGAGAGGAGATAATTTGATTTCCTTTTGCTGAGAAAATCGATGAATGATACGGGGAATTTGCTTTGGGTAATTGGGCACTCTCAGGGAGGAAAAGATCAAAAATCTGCACTCTCTGGGGAAAAGATAACTTCTAGTACATTTCAGTTAGAATCTCAATGGAAAAAGGAGAAAAGGATTCGAATCTGGGTATTTGAATCGTCTGGTCAATGGCTTCGGGTGTGATAGTGAATAGGGTCTCTCCAGAGAAAGAAGCAATATCTCTCTGATCGGGAAGATAGTGCGTCTAGCACTTGAGGGCGAACTCAGGGAAATTATGAATTTGGGGAAAAAGATACAATGGAAGATTGGATTCCCAGAGTCCAATCTCGTCACTCTGGTCTAAGAAGGTGTCTTTGAACCACGAGTGTAATTCAACAAAATCAAATTTTCATTTGGTTTATGAAATCAAGTAATCGGTGTCGGCTAGAGGGATCTGGTCGAGGTCGACAGGAGGCAGGAGAAAAGGATTTACATCAATCTCTGAATGCTTGGACTTTGGCACCATCAAGTCGACTAATACCTGCAAGGTCTGAAAAAGAAATGAAGCTGACTGTAATATCCAGAGATTAATGGCAGTTGAAAGCAAAAAGGTGAAGAGAGCGATGTTTTCAGCGGCGTCTGGCTTGTGAATGTTGGGAAAATAGTGAAAAATGGGATTATCTGGATGAACGGGTATCCGTTGGAGCACGTGGGATGAGTCAACAGGTCTAATGGATATGTTTGGCCGCATTGATTGACCAACGAAAATCTCAGGGATGAGGTGGAGTGTGACCGATAGGTGGTGGGGTATGTTAGGGTGACGTGGAGGATAGGGGATGGAGGATAAGCGAATGGGATGTGATGTGTAATTGGTGATTGGGGGAAAAATGTACATCGGCAGAATATTGACACATGGCTTATAAGCGGCGGTAGTGAAGTGAGACGTCACAAGGCAGCGGTGGTATGGGATACTGGTATGGTGGTTTACTCGTAAGGGGGGGGAGGTGGTAACTAGTTTAGCGCAAGGAGGGTTCGAGTTAACACAAACGCACCACGTTAGGAGGGGGTCCACTGGGGAATACCACTAACTCAGACCCCCCCCCCCCCTCCGTTAAAGGTAAAACGGTCGGGGGGGTCCGATATTTCCTATAAACCGTAAATATGAGTGTTGTTTGCTCAACCGTTGATCTCAGTGCACTCTTTAACCATGGAGCACGGATCATTTCTTTGCGGAAAACTTAGGATAGTGCCATTTTGTGGGTTTTTTGCGCTACTCCCTTTTCATTTTTCCACCAAGGGGTTAGAACACAACCTTCTAACATCAAAACAAAGATCCTCACCCAACTTTTTGCTTGTTTTATTGAAAGGAAAAAGGTGACTAACCTATGTTCTAATATATTTTCCTAACTCATTTCACCCAGATTAGATTGTTGGGCTAAAAATTACTCTACCTTGGGGCTATTTGATCAAGTTTAAACAGTTTGATCAAATTTATTCACTAACTAATCTATCTACCTGGCTAAGATTAAACAATTTAGAAAAGATTTATTCACTAATCCTATCAGAATAAATTCAAAAGGACTTGACCATGGTTAGACTGTACGGATCAAGCCATCCTTATTACATGGGGCCTTATCCATTTTATTTTATGCCCTCTTTTATTCTTTTTGTTTTCTTTCTTTTCTTTTCTTTCAAAAATAATTTGCAGAATTAAATATTATTTACAACCAAAAATACAACAAGAGTAAAAATTTACAGTCACCAGTTGATCCTATGAAACATAGGGTTATAATAGTAGCTCCACCTGGGGATGGTTTTCTCCTTGCGAGGTGTTAAGAACCTACTTCCTGATGTCTATAAATATTTTCTCCATTGCTTATTCTGCTACCTGATTTGTTTTATTTTAAGAATTTGGTGGCACTGGTCAGTGGCTTAGGGCCTTCTCTGCGGGCTTCAACCATCTGATCAACATAACCCACACATAAACTGAATGTAAAAGAAATGGTTTATACAGTGGAAATGGATTTCTAAGACCTTTATTGGGGTGGAAGATAATGCTTCAACATCCTGCCATTTATAGGTCCACCTGGCAGGTATGTTCCATCACTATCTTTGAGAAAAAATGCCTTATTTCCTCTAAATGCCTGAATGATGTAAGGGCCTTTCCATAATCTATCAAAATTTCCATGTTTACCCTTATCCACATTTCTAGAATCCCACTTCAGCACCAAATCACCCAACTCAAAATCGTCCTCTTTAGTTCTCTTGTCATAAATCTTTGTTATACACTTCTTCTCTGGACTGATGCAACTCAATCACTTGATTTATTCTTCTTTGGGTATCATTTGGCTCTGCTTGCACTTCCTACAACAGTTTCATAACAGGGACCCCCAAAGAAGTAGGAAAAATTGCCTCAGTGCCATATACCAACTGGTATGGGGACATACCAATTGATCTTTTGGTGCTCAGTCTATCATCCCAGAGCACATGAACCAACTTATTATGCCAGGATTTCTATATTCACTAGACTTTTGTTTGAGGACTCAGCCAACCCATTTCCCTAAGGATAATAAGTTTTTGAGTGTCCCAAAGTAATGTGGTACTGGCTACAAAACTCTATAAGTCTTTTGGATCTTAAGGTCGTTGCATTGTCAACTATAATTTTCCTAGGGAATCAGAAGTGAGACAAAATATTAGTTTCCAAAAATTTAATGATAACAGAGTTAGTGGCTTCCTGCATGGTACAGCTTCGATCCACTTCATGAAGTAGTCTGTGGTTGTGAGGATCCACTTATGTTGGCCCGAAGAGGGTGGATGTATCTCTCCAATAAATTTAAAACCCCATTGTTGGAATGGAGCTTCAACTGATATGGGTTTCATGGGGAGAGGCATAAGCTTCCTTTTACCTTCGAAAACCTAGCATTTGTGGCAAGAAGTGACTTTCTGATGCACATCAACAAACAATGTAGGCCAGCAAAAACCATCTCTGAGAATCTTGTTAGTTGTGGTCTTCCAACTTAGATGCCTGCCACAGTCCCCTACATGGAAATCCTACAATACCCTGTCAGTTTCATCCTTAAATATGCAATTAAGAAAAATACCTCCAGGGTCTTTCCAATAAAGGCTTCCATCTAGAATACAGTATTTCAATGCTTTCAGTTTAATAAAGTTGGCTTTGGTCTTAGTCAAACCAGGAGGAGCTTGCAAGTTATGAAGTACAAAAATGAAGTCTGCATACCAAGGAGAGTTTAAGAATACCTCTTTTACATTTGGAGTCGCATGCTCTTCATGTTCGTTGACTGTAGCCAAAACATTAATGTCTAGAGCATGAAAATTGGATTCAGCCATTAGTTTGGCCAAACCCTGACCTTTGATCAGTTTAGTGGGTTTTATTTCTATGCCATATTCTAGAATAACCACAATCCACTTTCCTCTCTTACCATCTGGATTATCCTGAGTCAGGATATCCTTTACCATGGCATTCAGAACATAGGCAATTGTGTGAGAATGGAGAATATAGACTCTGAAATATTTTATGGCCTTTACCAGGGAAAAATCTTGTTTCTACATTATGTTGTAGTTCAACGCAACATTTCTCAAAGATTTGTTGAAAAAGGCTATGGGTTGTTCGTACCCTTCAATATTTTTCTGCAATAGTACTGCTGTGATGGTGTGTTCAGATGCGAAAGAGAACAAAAAGAAATATTTGGTGTAATATGGACTGATAAAAAATGAGGCTTGGGTGAGTGCATGTTTCATTTTCTCAAATGATTGTTTGGACTCGGTGTTCCATCTAATTTTGGTGTCTTTTTCACCATATTTGTGATGTTCCTAAGAAGTTCGGCCAAGTTGGGTATGAATCTTCTTAGGAAATTTATTTTACCAATGAATGATTGTAATTATTTGATGTTCCTAGGGTGTTCCACTTTATGGATGGCTTCTATTCTGCTGGGGTCTATTTTAATTCCATCTTTAGAGATTATGTGCCTCGACAGCTTGCCTTCCTCTAAACCGAAAAGGGTCTTCTTGGGATTCAATGAAATCCTGAACTTTCTGCACTTCTCAAACACTCATCTAAGATGTTGTAAATGTTCCTCGTCAGATTTGGAGTAGACAGTCACATCATCCAGATATATGACTATAAATATTCCAAGATCATCCACAAAAGCAATATCCATTGCTCTTTGGAAAGTGGCACTGGCGTTCATCAAACCAAAGGGAATTTTCACGTACATGAAAGTTCCCCATGGTGTGGTGAAGGTTGTTTTCTCCTAGTCATCTGGGTGGAAAAGGACTTGGTTGTAACCCAAGAAACCATCTAGTAATGAGATCCTACTGGCCCCAACTACTTGATGTAAGATGTGGTCCATTTTAGGTAAATGGTAATTGTCTTTGAGGGAAACCTTGTTCAGGTTTTTGAAATCAATGTAAAGATTGATTTCGGCAGTCTTCTTCCTGGTAGGAACCAGATTAGAAACCCATTTGGAAAATCTCAAGGGGACTATAATTTTGGCATCATACATCTTTTTAATTTCCTTTTCTATCAAAGGAAGCAACTTGGGATTGATTCTCCTAAGTTTCTTCCTAAAAGGTTTGTGTTCTTCTTTTATTGGAATTCTATGTTGTATGATACTTGTGTCATAAGATTTTAAATCCTCATAACCCTAGGCAAACACATCAACATATTCCTTAAACAGTTCAATGTATTTGCATTTTTTCTCAGGGGGCAAAGATTTGGAAAGTTTTATCATCTTGGGTTTTTCCTTTGTTCCTATGTTACACTCTTCGACCTCCTTACCACTATCTTCAATTTTGGGTTTTTTTGCTACATCATTAAAATGAAACAGGTCTTCTAACGGGACCAAACCTCTAGGTAAAACGTTGTTTTCAAATGAAAAACATCAGATTCTTCATCATTTTTACTCACTTCATCTAAATCTACTTTATTTACACTATCATTTTCAAAAACTAATTTATTTACATTATCATCGTCATTCTCTACATTTATATTTGTACATTCGAAATCATTCTTACACTTCAAGAAGTCTTCAATTTGATCATCATTGCCAAATACCTGCCAGTATCTAATGTTATCTAGGACAGTTGGTCTGCACTTCACCTCTACTGTGTATTGGCAATTTGGTTTGAAAGGTATTTTGCATGTAGCTGTTGATGTAACCAATCCATCTGCCAGTATGTTATGGACTCTGGGCATTACCTGCAAGTCGATCTCAGTAAAACATTCTAAAAAATCTAAAACAACATTTCTATAGGCTCTGAGTCTAGGATTCTTAGTTGAATATTCACCTTTAATTTCTTTAATGACCAGTTCAGAATCACCTCTTACCATAATATTTTTAGCACCAACCTTCTTCAGTAGTTTCAGGCCAAGCATCAAAGCTTCATACTCAACTATGTTGTTAGTGCATTGGAAATTCAGTTTGTAAGAGTTGCTTTCTAAATACCTTTATTTGTGATTATGCAACCAAACTCCAACTCTGGGTCCCTCTTTGCTCATAGCTCCATCAAAATCCATACTCCATAAATATGCTAGTAGTTCATCACTTTCTACTGTTACAGTGTTCTTTACCTCAGTGATTTCTTTATCTTCTTTCATGTCAGGTGTATCATCTTCCAACTAAGCAATTCGATTATCCAGGTCACCATCATTATACAATATAAATGAATCCAGATCAAAGTGTGCAGAGTATAATGGGTAGTTATGTGGTTTTTTCTGACTGTTGACCATATACTTATCGGAGTCTCTTTGTGCAGTCTTATTTGTTGTCCAAATACCAGGATGGTAGCATAAGACATATCTAGCTGCAGAGTGCCTTTTAGCTTAGATCCCCAAGATCTAGATAAAAACATACCATATTTCAGGGGAATGTCTGCAACCACGATATCCATCACCATAATTTTTGTTGGGATTTGAGCTAGAGTGATACATAAATATTTAATTATCCCTATACATTTGACCTTGCTAGAGTCAAAAAAATGCAAATCCTCAGGGTCTAGTGACATCAATCCCCAACTTCTCCATCACAGCTTTGGGCATCATGTTGTGAGAGGCGTCGGAATCAAGCATAGTATTGTGTATTATTTTGTCATGGATATTCAGACTAATATAGAAAGGGGGAACAACACCGTTATCAGTTTGTCCATCTACTTCAGGACCAAACAACAGCTCGGGTTGATCATCAATAAGATTTATAGTGTCTGAGTGCGCTCCTGATCCAATATTCAATGCCTTTGTACCTATCTCAGGCTCAATGCTTAATGATTTAATCACCTGCGACCTCTAAGAATTTTTTCTCATCAATTTAGACAGGGGAATAGGAATTTTCAATTTGGCTAGTTCCCATTCCAGGATGAAAGTGGTAGAAATCTTGCTTTGGTTCTGCACTTCTGGTTTTTTTGTCATATTTATTTGGGCGGAAGTATTTGGTTGACTAGTAGATGCGACCTCGGTTTGATTTGATCTTTTCGAAATTTCAAGGTTTTTCTTCGCAAAAGATTCGACATTATTCTTCTCAAGGACTTTCTTGAGAGAAGTATCTAAGGTTTTCTTGGCCTCAGTTGTTTTCTTTGTTTCAATAGCCTTATTTGTAGGATTGTCGTTAGTATTCTTAATTCTTAAGTTGTACTATATGTGCACCTCCATTATAGCATTCTCAAAGGCCTGTTTTTCCATTTCCTATTCCTCCTCATTCACCTTTCTTTGTGAGAGGATAAAAATCTCTTGTTCTTCTTGAGTAAGAAAAATGGAGTCATCATCGTGAATACCCATGAGGTTTATGTGAGTATCATCCAACTCATTGATTACCTCCTCCCCATCATCCATGTAGTTCTCCTGAAGAGGTGGTCTAATCTTCTGATCAAGCCCCCTTTTCTCTCTTTGATCTCTCGGATCTCTCTGATCTCTCTGTCTGATTTGGGGAGGGCTCCTTCTGAAGTTTGGATTTCTGATCTGAGGGGCAGTCTGATTTTCTCGGGATGGATTCCTGTCAGCAATGGTTAATCTTTCCATCATTCTCTCCATACTTCTAACTATGGAATCTATTTTAGCATCTGAAGAATACATGGAAGGCTCTTATTTGATTGTAACCCTTCTCTCTGTTCTTTTCCTGGCTCTTCTGGTTAGTAGATTTGCTTCTACGCATACTGCACTTTTCTGAATGTCTTCCAAAGTGACAGAATTCCTTTCCCTTAGTTGATATGACATATCAACATCAAATCCATTAGGGAACTTGATTAAAGCCAAACCTTGTGGGGGTTTAATATCAGCTGGAATTGCATTATAAAGATTGTTGAAATGGATGCAGTAATCCTGCACTGTTTCCCCCTGATTCTGTTTGATATTCTCATATTCTGATAAAATCTGGAGAGGATTTTTCTTTACCTCCCATCTGTCAAGGAAACTTCGTTGGAAGGCAGCAATGTTAACTATGGTAGCAGGGTACAGCGCTTTGAACCATTTTTTGACTTCTCCTGTCAAACTCTGTGCAAAAATCCTCATCTGGGCATCTGCCTCATCAACTTCTTGCAAATCAAAATAAACATTCATCTTATCAACATGTTGTTGTGCATTTAGAGGACCAGTACCATCAAACTGAGGAAGTTTGGTTTGATAGTCCTAAGGCATGGCATGTAAAGGAGCGGCCAACACCAAGGGAGCATATCTTGCTACCATGATTAGTGGAGGAGGTTGAACAACAACTTGTGTGATTGGAGGGGAAGTGACAGACGAAGTAGAAGAGGTAGGGCTTGGGGATGTAGAGTGAATTATTTGATGTTTGATGGAGGCATCTGCAATAGTGAGGGCAGAAATTTCTACAGACTGTTGAAAATGAGCTTGGTACAACACCTGATCAAGATTTACTACTAGCTCTTCTAACTTGTCGAATTCTTGGAGGAAGAGTTGATCAAATTTTATTCTGGGAGAAAGTATTTTAGGGGTTCTAGGTTGCAAGGTGGTTTGATATAGGATTGTCTCACTTATAAAGTTGTCGAATTTGGTTCTAAAATGGCTTTATTCAAAGGATATGTCAAACTCGAGATCCTGGATGGAAATCAGCTTCTCTAGGAGAGAATTGGACCTATGAAGAGGATTGTGACTCACAGAACCTTCTACAGTGTTTTTCTTTCTGAGTAACTTCTCTGGATCGTCTACTTCTCTCGTAGGTTCTGGATCGGGGTGAGACCTAGTGTAAACTTTTTTAGGAGCCAGAATTTTTAATTTTTTAAGAAATCTTAAACTAATATATACAAACTTTAACAACCTCTTAACATTATCTCTTTATAAGTTTAGACTGTATGATTTGTTCAAAAATAAAGTTTTCTTTATCTAGGGAAAAGAAATAGTAGGATGGAAAGTTTGTTCAGTTCCCCAGTATGGTCGCCACTATGTTAACGCTCTATAAATTCCCAGAGGTTGTCAAGAGGTAGAATAAATTTATCAAAGGTAACTTTATCCAACCACTTCGAAACTGGGATCTAGCCCTTCTAGTTTCAGAGAGGGATCTCTCTGTAAGATTTAGATATGTTTCAGGTTTCAAATATTAGGCTAGTTAAATAAATAGGATTGTTTTGTTTTGTTTTATAAAATGGCTGAAATATTGCTTACGCATCCATTGGGATATGGGGTCTGTGTTAAGGTTTGAGATTTGAGGACATATTTTATTAGGTTTCTTCACAGGGAAGGATAATGTCAATGTTGGATCCTTTATAATTTAAAGTGATGGATAACATAAATATATGAGATAATCAACTATAATAAAGAAGCATTCAAAAATTTCTTTATCAAAATATCAGAACACAAACATTTAGATCTTTAAAAGCCAGAAACAGAGTATACGAAGATAAATTATGCAACTTTAACTTCTTTTAAATGATTATATGTAGAAAACAAGATGGTAACGAAGAAAGATAAACCATTCAATGAAGAGGATTAAACATCACCAACAGTTAACACGCAGGAATCTTATGAATCATCCCTTTTTATTACTGGTAGACCTCTTGAAAAAGATTACGGTGCTTATAGCTTTCTTGGGCGTAAAGATCAACCCTCAATACTTTGAATTTTGAAATATTTATAAGAAAGATTACAAACAATCCTATCATTAATGATCAGGACATGGTAGAATCCAAATCTAACTAACTAGATAACAAAATACAAAAATATAGGAAATGTTAATGATCTGTTGGATTCTTCATGTTGATATTCGGGGA
The DNA here is from genome assembly GCA_000966675.3 of Picea glauca. Classification (NCBI taxonomy): domain Eukaryota; kingdom Viridiplantae; phylum Streptophyta; class Pinopsida; order Pinales; family Pinaceae; genus Picea; species Picea glauca. Next base: position 183,109 of record JZKD02S1408638.1, on the reverse strand, counting down.
AAGTTGTTGGTGAGTCATCAACTTGACTTTGATTGCTCTGCGTGCTGATTTGTACATCCAGCTCATCTTCTAGTCGATCAAGTCACATAGATCACCCCATCTATGTTGATTGGGAATGGTGACTTTGAGAAGCCTTCGATATACCTCATCCATATCTGTGTATTTGGCAAAAGTTGGCTTGGTGATGAAAATATACTTGATTTCATGTCGGATACTGAGGTCCAACTACAGAGTCTCTAAAAATTCCTTGCATGTTATGCTACCCTGTATTTCTGAAAACTTAGAGTTGTCCTTTGACACCATGGTTATCTTTTGCTTGTAGTTAGAAAGAGTCATCAGCTTGTCATTTAGAACCAGTAAACTGGGAAGACCTTTCTTTTGCAAAGCATCAATCTTGTTGAAGAATCTTTGAACTCCTATATCCATGGTCTGGGATCTCTCCTCCAGTTGTATAATTAGTCCTCTTTTGGTCAGAACTTTCTTAACCTCGAGGATAGTTTATGTCCTATCCTCAATTTGCAAGGTTTCAAGCTCCTCCTTTGTTTTCGAATTCATGAATTTAATGATTTCATTTGCCTCTGTGGGAATTTCTCCCAATTCTCCCTTTGTCATGTCAATGGCATGTCTGCGCCTCAACACCAATTCATGTTGTTAAAACATAATCTGCACAAGTGGTCATATTTATGTTATGGATTTGGATATATCCATCCAAATATTTTCTTTGATTTCTGCTAATGTTTTGCCCAAAATTGTTTTCTTTTGCAGTTGTTGTAGCTCTTTCTTAATTTTTTCTTATGTGTGTCTCTCAGTGTTGTAGCTGGCCTAGAAAGAAGATTTAAGCTTCTGGATATTCTCTATTTCTTCTTTCAGTCTATTGATTTATGCTCCTTGTATAGTCATCTGCTCCATTGATTTTGCTAGATTTTCAAATGTTTCTAGAGTTGTCACCGGGGTGACTGATGGAAGTTTTGTTGTGGTGGTTGTTGATGTTGTTGTTGTGATAACTCCTATGAGGGGAATTGCACTCAATGGAATGACTTCCATGGGCTATGTCTGTTTCTTTTCCTCTAGTAACCTTTTTAGCTTTGTTTCCATCTCCATGATATGTGCGTTAAGTTCCATGATTAACTTTAGCATTTCTTCCTTTTGGCCTTCTGTCTCAGCCATCTCTTTGGCCTGTGAGTCTTCAATAGCTGGAATTTTTAATTGCTTTCTCAAATATGTTATGTCAGCATTCTTTTTCTTAAGAAGTTCTTAGTTACTTTTACTTTTGAGGGATCATATCCGATTTTAAGTACCATCTCTTCTAAGGACTTGATCATGTTTTCCTTTGCAAAAGATGACACTTTCTCCAGCTTTAGTTGAGTCTGAACATTGTTCAGGGAGACTTGCAACTTTGCATCAGTTGTGGAAGTGTCAGCCAATGTTTAGAAAATAATTTCTCTAGTATGCATGTGCAAGTCCATCTGGTCTGTTAGATGTATGTCTGCAGCATCAAACTTGATAGTTGACCTTTTGTAATCAGAAAGTTCCTTTGGTTTAGGCACCTGTGCCTGCAAAAAGGCCATATGCATTCTCCCCTTCTTTGTATCAAAGGCGAGGAGTAGTATATGTTGTGATGTTGATGTTCGTTTCTAGAATTGAGCATAGGTGTTGTTGGTCAGCATCTCATTCTTTTTCTTAATCAGATTGTATTTCTCAAAAATAATTAGTCTTGTGGATCCTTGCAATGGTTGGGTATTCAAGGTGGTATTAGTCTTCTTATTTGATGAAGAAGTAGACATCATTTGTTGGTTGCATGAGAACAATGGTGAATTTTATCCCTCGACTATTGTGGTAGACTGGGTCTCTTCTCCCTAAGATCTATCAGGGGTATGACTAGTCTTGGTATTTTTCCTGTAAACCCGAAAATCCTTTGTTGAGACTTCAGTAACTGAAGGGGAGATTTCATGTCTGGGGCTCTTCTCTATTGGTACCCGTGGAGTAATGGCTTGTGAAACACTGGCTGAAGGAGGTTATTGTTCTGAGTAATCCAAAGTGTTCATTCCCCACTCTGTCTAATTCATGAACTTCTCAATCTCTGGTTTGGGAACATGAGAATATGGAGAGATTTTATTATTTAGCTTGGTTTCTGTGATGATGCCACAAGAATCATATTGCCATGAAAAACTGATGTTGAACTTCATATCCTTCAAAATTTTATCGTCCATTGCCACTACAGCTCGGCTATTACAGATAAAAGGTCCTATATGTCCCTTGATCCTCAATTGTTGTTTCTTCTTGAAGGCTACAAAATGAATATCATCTGAGTTAATCATTTTCCTAATATATTCCAAATCGAATATCTGAACAGGCAAATATATAGGCAGTTTGTAAGGGGCCAGCTCGCATCCATAAATTCTAATCTTTGTGTGGTTCTGGTATAGATACCAATCTTCGGTATTGGTGAGGTATGAGAGATTTAGAATTCATTGGATCTCTTCATTTATCCTTGGTTCTTGTCTACCGCTAAGCATGCTTACCACTGGATGGTAGAACTGATCTATGAACTGATTGAAGGTGAATTCTAGTGAGTTCCTTCTCAGTAGTGATGTCCAAGATGTGACCGACTGTGGTTTTCCATTTTGATCTAGTTTCTGCATGGAGAAAAGGAACATATCTGCTTGGAAAAACATGAACATGTATGCTAGTATTGAAGAATACCGGAACATGCCCTCTGTGGGAAACTTGAAAAGTTGGTCATGAATATTCTCGGCCAGAAAATTGTTTTAATCAAACTGCATAGTGGCCCTTTCCTTGGTAGAGAATATAGATAGATAACCCAAGATCGGCTCATCTACCCACTTGTCTAAGTAGTATCCAAGTAGACTACAAGGAGAATAGATAATTTGATTTCCTGTTGCTGAGAAAATCAATGAATGATACAGGGAATTTGCTTTGGGTAATTGGGCACTCTCAGGGAGGAAAAGCTCAAAACTCTGCGCTCTCTGGGGAAAATATAACTTTTGGTACATTTCAATTAGAATCTCAATGGTAAAAGGAGAAAAGGACTTGGCTCTGGTTATTTGCATCATCTGGTCAATGGCTTTGGGTGTGATAGTGAACAGGGTCTCTTCGGAGGTAGAAACAATAACTCTCTGATCGGGAAGATAGTGCATCTGGAACTTGAGGGAAAACTCAGGGAAATGATGAATTTGGGGGAAAATATACAGTGGGAGATTGGATTCCTAGAGTCCAATCTCATCACTTTGGTCTAAGAAGGTGTCTCTGAACCACGAGTGTAATTCAACAAAATCAAATTCACATTTGGTTTGTGAAATCAGGTAATCTTTGTTGGCCAGAGAGATCTGGTCGAGGTCGATAGGAGGCAAGAGAAAAGGATTTTCATTGATCTCTGAATGCTTGGAATCTGGCGCCATCAGGTAGACTAATACCTGCAAGGTCTGAAAAAGAAATGATGCTGACTGTAATATCCAGAGATTAATGGTAGTTGAAAGAAAAAAGGCGAAGAGAACGGTGTTTTCAGTGGCATCTGGCTTGTGAATGTCAGAAAAATGGTGAAAAACAGGATTATTTGGACGAATGGGTATCCATTGGGGCATGGGGGACGAGTCAGCAGGTCTAACGGATATGTTTGGCCACATTGATTGGCCGACGGACATCTCGAGGATGAGGTGGAGTGTGACCGATAGGTGGCGGGGTATGGTAGGGTGAATTGGTGATGCAGGAGCATAAGTTCACAGCGCTAGAAGATCTATGGATTATTGAAAGTCAAAGGAAAATTTTAGAGAGAGTGGGTGCTCTTTAATTTTCTTGTTGTATTTAGTTCAAATTGAATAAATGGTCAAAGGATCTCGAATCCTAACAATGTAATACCTGTAGGAGAAGTTAGGATTACAATTAGAAATTGTAGGATCTAAGGGATTCGATCCAGACTTTGTGGATCTGAAAACCTAAGTTTTGAAATTGTATTTAGGCAAATGAAATCGATTTGTAAAGGGCCAGAGAGAGGTCAGGGGGAACAAGAGGGTACGAGAGAGAGTGCACAGGAAATTTGCAGAGAAGAATTCATCAATAAAAAAATTTCTATTGTGCAAATTTTTGATATGTGAAAACCCTATTCGTCTATGTATGACTGTGATATCTTGTACACATATACATTGGAAAAATTGTTTTAATCATTCCTTAAATCGGAGAAATTCTGTAATAAACTGAAAGGATTTTCATTCTGTGAGAATTAGAATCAAGGGTGGAGATCAAAGCGAACGGGAGAGGACCAGAGATTTACGGTGTGGATCATCTCGAAGATGAACGATCAAGATCTGAGCGGAGTCCCGTGACAAAGAGCCAACGGCCCAGATCTCAGCGGAGAAGTGGAGGCTCAGACTCCAAAGCATTTGGTGACTTCCGTTGAGGCCACGTGTCTATCATTGTGTGGGAGCGGAAAGTAAAGGTAAGTACAAAAAGTTTGTAAATTGTGTTTTCCGCTGGGTTATGGTCATATCGCATAGTCCCGAGGTGCTTGGTATGAAGTGTAAAATGATTTCCGTTGGGTGCTAGAGAACACAAGAAGTGCTTAACCCGCCAATTCGATAGAAGTTCTGTCCAAATAGAACGGATATGCCAATCTTAGCGACAGTTAGCTAAGTTTAGCTCTGTCGACCCCATTTCACTAACACCAGCTGCATTACTTGGAGGATAGGGGATGGCAGATAAGTGATGGGATGTGATGTGTGATGGGTGACTGGGGGAAAAAGGTACGCCGGTAGAATATTGACACATGGCTTATAAGCGGTGGGAGTGGAGTGTGACATCATGAGGCGACGGTGGTATGGGATACTGGTATGGTGGTTTACTCAGAGGTGGGGGTAGGTGGTAACTAGTTTAGCATAAGGAGGGTCCTAGTTAACACAAACATGACACGTTAGGG
>JZKD02S1408638.1:156258-178097 GCA_000966675.3 Picea glauca | reverse complement strand
TGATATTTCCCGTCGATCGTAGATCTGAGCGTTGTCCGCTCAACCATTGATCTCGATGCACTCTTTAACCATGGAGCGCAGATCATTTCATTGCGGAAAACTTAGGATAGTGTCATTTTGTGGGTTTTTTGCGTTGCTCCCTTTTCATTTTTCCACCAAGGGGTTAGAACACAACCTTCTTACATCAAAACAAAGATCCTCACCCAACTTTGTGCTTTTTTTATTGAAAGGAAAAAGGCAACTAACATATGTTCTAATCTATTTGCCTAACTCATTTAACCCAGACTAAATTGTTGGGCTAAAAATTACTCTACCTTGGGGATATTTGATCAAGTTTAAACAGTTTGATCAAATTTATTCACTAACTAATCTATCTACCTGGCTAAGATTAAACAATTTAGACAAGCTTTATTCACTAATCCTATCAGCATAAATTCAAAAAGAATTGACCATGGTTAGACTGTATGGATCAAGCCATCCTTATTACATGGGGCCTTATCCATTTTCTTTTATGCCCTCTTTTATTCTTTTTATTTTCTTTCTTTTTCTTTTCTTTCTTTTCTTTTCTTTCTTTTCTTTTCTTTCGAAAATAATTTGTAGAATGAAATATTATTTACAACCAAAAATACAACAATAGTAAAAATTTACAGTCACCAATTGATCCTATGAAACATAGGGTTATAACACATCTTATCCTTTCTTCAGAAATCGATTGGAATAATACTCTTTAAGATCACATTCATATGATAGAATTTCATATTCGCTGCCACCCTTTTTCATTAACAAACACATACCTTTTGCAGCTCCTATACTGATCTAGATTCAGTTCATACACAAAGATCAATTGTAGAAGGTATTGTTCACTCTCCAATTCTTCATACTCCACTTGCAATTCTTCTCACAAACTCTCTACCACACCCATGAATTATGTCCACACATTCACCCTTTGTTTCAAATATAATCCATTCTGTCATATGCATATGCCCATCATGTATTAGATCTATTCCATTACATAATCATATTTCCATTCCATCTCATTTTTGTTTTTTATTGTTTATTGCTTTAGATATTGATTAATTCATTAAGACCTTATCATATACACAATCTTTTGAATGTAGAAAATAAACAAGTATCACTCTTTATTCATTATTTTATACCTAAAACTTAGTTAGATTCAAAAGGTATTATTATTTGTATGCAATTCTTTCAGAGCAGAAAATTAGTAAGCTTATATTCTCATTCATTTCTTCTAAATGCCCATTGTATTAAATATCCATTAATCTTGTGAATTTGATTCACGCGTTCTTTCTTTATGCTTGGTGTATACATTTAAAAGGGTAGTTTTCAATCTAAGTGAATCTTATAGATTTCATAAATTTAGTTGATCAAGTGAATCTTAGGTGTTGATTGAGTTTGATGATTTTGAGTTTCTCGCACTTTACTTCATGCACCTAGTTTCATTTCATGTACTTTGTTCCTGCACTAGTTTAACATTTTTTTATTCCCGCACTCGTTTAGCATTTTCTTTCCTACACTTCAATTTCCTATATTTTTAATAACTGAGGGAAATATTTAAGGTCTAACTCATTAGATATGGCCTTCTCGTAATGGGTTTCAACTCAAGGTATTAGTCTATTTTCTGTCAATTAAATTCATTGCTTGTTTCGTTTATTGCATTAAAGTGTGGTTTGTCGGCATTGGGTTAGACTAGGCTCCAATCCTGCATTTCTTGTGCTTGCACCTCGAAGCTTACGAGCCCCGGTTGATAATTTAATGTTGGGAATTAATAATGCATATATTTAGCCCAACATTTTTGTCTTCATTGTCGGGGAGGTGCTAAAGGGATTAGAACTCTAGGTAGGTAGTTTTGATTTTAAATTACATGAACAACCTAAGAGTGGAGAGAAGACGGTAAGACGTGAGGGAAGAGCTCACGCATCCACTTTAGTGGGGTTGCTCCAAAGTTAGGTTGTCCACTTCCTTTCATGCATAAGTGTTTTTTCTTTTAATGCAAGTGTGTTTTTCCTTCTTTTATGCAAAAGTGTGTTTTTATTTATGCAAATTTAGTTTTATTTATGATGAGATGACTTGTGTGAACCGATAATTTGGTGAAAATAGGGTACCAGTATCGCAAGGAGTTCAAGTTTGGTGTGTTTTATTTTTGCAAATAGTTTTAAAATTTAGATCTTGGATAATAAATCATTTTTGGGGCGTTGTAAGAACCCTCGAGCACTAATTTGTGTTGTGAGATAGGGATCATCAACCAGCTAGAGTAATTCATGGATGATAAATATCTTGAAGAATGTTCCTCTAAGAACTTTCTCACATTCTAGCAGCAACTGGGATATCTGCCTCTCAGGAAGTGCATACCTTGATAGCAGTCAAGAATTTATTTGTCTCTCCACAAGAAGATTTAGAAGTCCCTTCAGATTCCTCTTGTCAGTTTGTTGAAGAGATTAAAGAATGATGGATAGAATTCAATGGAGAGATACCATTGGAACCTAAGATTGAGGAGTTCTTAGCATGTCTCTCAATAGATCATGTATGTACTCCAAAGACCAATCAACTTGAAGAAAATAATCTGCGTAGCATGGAAAATGAGGACATGTCATGTGACCTAAACAAAGAAGGGAAACAAGAATATCATGATCATATTGAAAGATGGTTCCAGTTAGTTATCAGGTCACACTACTCTTTTAATTTTCATTATTGTTTGATCTCATAATCAAAGCAATTGGTCCTTCATACTCTGGTGTGCATTAAAATTTATATTTTAAACCCGAGTATGAATATATTTCTAACTATGTTACGCACATGGCTTCACTGGAAGTATTCCTATACTTGAAGGACATTTTCTTTTGTTCAATTAGAGTAGGGTAGTAAATAAATAAATAAATGTTGCATATATTTTCAATGCAAACTATCTTTCATACTTTTCATAAATGGAAATGTCAAAAGTTAACAAAACAATCAGTTAAGATCTTGTGTTCCTCCAGTAGATTTCTTTCTAAAAGTTATGACAATTTTGTTTGAAATTTTATGAGAAGGTAATCTCTTCATCCTCATAATCGACACATAAGACTGGAAGGGTATTTTCAAAAGCGGAGAAGGCATCCTTTTTAATGGAAGAGAACACTTAAGGGAGTACTTCATGACCTATTTCCTCAAATTTCTTATTTTCCCTTAAGTTGTTAAAAAATATGCATTTGTGCTTTATCATTACCTATCTATTTTAAGACCACTATTTCAATAGGATGATCAATTAAGTGATATTTCTAATAGAAATTGAAATTGAATGTTAATTCCATACTCTTTTATTCATAGCTAATATTTTTTGGTCAAATAAATCATGAATAATGTATGCATTGTTCAACTTTTGACATTTTCCGTGAATTTTCTATTTGTAAGCATGAGTAAAAATCTAGTTTTAATTAGTACTATTGGTTTATTTTTAGCAGTTGTTCGTAGCCCTCTCAACAACCCTCCTTATTTTTTTAGCGTCTCACATTTGTTAAATTTAGAGCTACTATTAATTTCTTTTTAATTTACTAGAAAATAATAGCATAAGCAGGATCATTGAAAGAAACACAATCACAAGGTACATAACATTTACCCTAGGAAAACCTCATGGGGGAGAAAAACCAGCAAAAACTTCCTTAATATAGATTGCCAATACAATGCCAAGATAATAAACCAAACACTAGAGAATATCCAAGACTGAGTAATGTGCCTCTCTCTTCTGTCTTCCGACAACTACAGCTTCCTTCAAACTTGCGCACTAGATGAGTGACTTGAGTGAGTGAGTGAATGAGGTGCTAGCCTCTCTTATTTATACTAGTTGAGGAGCACTAGGGTGGTGTCTCTTCATCAAGCAGGGATGACTTCTTCACTTAGTGGTTAAATCCACTTTAATTATCCCTAGAGGTCGACTTCTTCACTTAGTGGCTAAATCCACTTTAATTATCCCTAGAGTCTGACTTCTCAATTAGCATCATATAATTAGGGTTTGATCAATCAACAAAAGGGGATTTGGTCATACAAGAGTCCCGACATGATCAATCCACAAAAGGGGATTGATCTATAAGACAATAACTCAATAATAAGTAGAATATTCTTTACAGTTACAGTATTTCAACACTCTCCCTTAATAAGAAGGGTATTCTACAACATCATGAAGAGATAAAGAGAGAAACAACATCTAGAACACTGACTGGAATATCTACAAATCATCAAAAAAATTTCTCATCAACAATAACATCATCATTCACAGCATGGAGTTGGAGTATCATCATCATTCACAGCATGGAGATGGAATAGAATCATCATCATCACTCACAGCATGGATCTAGAATAGCATCATCATCATCGTTCACAGCATGGAGATGGAACCTGAAACATCAACATTAGTTAGAATAAAATTTATAGAAACAACATCAACAACATGAGCCTGGAGAAAAAACATCATCACAGCACGAGGCTGGAGCAACAACAACATCACAGCACGGGCTGGAGCAATAACATCATCACAACACGAGGCTGGAGAAACAACATCATCATCATCATAGAGCAACAGAATGAAGAAGGTGTAACAAGATTTTGTGGTACTTTGGCAGTCTCTAGGGATCTACCCGGGAATCATAAGATTCCCTAGGATATAAAATTCTAACGGAGCTACCACATGATACTATGATAGACCGTCCTTACTGGACCTTCGGGATCTGCCCAGGAATCATAAGATTCCCTGGGATTATAACACTTTTAATGGAGCTACCACTACTGACCACAGCTAGCACATACATGCATAGGTACTATGACAGACTGTCCTTACCGGACCTTCAGGATCTGTCCAGGGATGATCAGTTCCCTAGGATATAAAATCCTAACTGAGCTACCTTTTGTTGGTCAGGATACCATAGTATCATCATCATCACTCCCCCTTTTGAGGGAGGTCCTTTCGGACTATACCAAGCTTGTCTCAAAAGTGCTCAAACTTTACACGAGATAGAGGCTTGGTCAACACATCTGCAACCTGCTCATTTGTGCCAACATATCGGAGCTTTATAGATCCCTTCTGCACCATATCATGAATGTAGTGATAACAGATTTCTATGTTCTTTGACTTGTCATGGAACACAAGGTTCTCTGTCATCTTTATGAAAATATGGTTATCACATAAAATCACAGTTGCTTTCATCTCCAGATCAAATAGACCTATCAAAAACTTTCAAATCCATATGGCTTCAAAACTGGTGGAACATGAAGCAATGTATTATGCTTTTGTTGTGCTGAGAGAAATATTGGATCGCTTCCTACGCTTCCATGAAGTCATGGCTGACCCCAGACTAAAACAACATCTTGAAGTGCTCTTTCTATTAGAAACACTTCCATCCCAATCTGAATCGATATAACCAACCAATCTAAATTAATGATCTCCATTATAACAGAGACCAAAGTCCAACATACCCTTAAGGTATCTCATCACATTTTTTGAAAAAAGAAGGTGAACACGTCTGGGCTCTACCAGATATTGACTCAAGGTGTTCACAACAAAACATATATATGGCCTGGTATTTGTCAGATACATCAATGATCCAATAATCTATCTGTATAGCGAAGCATCAACCAATTTTGACGAAGTATCAACCAAGAGATTCAACTTTGTTTCCTTGGGTGTGTTTATGGATTTACACTCCAACATATCAAACCTCTTCAGTATTTCAAATGCATACTTCCCTTGTTCAAGGAAGATCTTCTCTAGGCTTTTCCAAACCTCAGGACCTAAGAAATAGTGTGTTAGGCCTAGGTCTTTCATCTCCAATTCTGCAGTGAGATTCTTCTTACAATCAGTGATGAGATTTTCTTCTCCAGTTAAGAATAAGTCATCCACATATAGCAGAAATATAACCAGCTCATCATTCATAACCTTGAAGTAAATGTTAGAATCAACTTTACTCTTAGTAAAGCCCAAGCTCATCAAGAAACTATCAATTCTTCCATACCAAGCTCTAGGATATTGCTTCAATCCATACAAATCCTTATTCAAAATGCATACATGAGTCTTTATGTCTTCAACTTCAAACCCTTGAGGTTGTTCTATATACACTTCTTCTTCAATGACACCATTTAAGAAGGTTGTTTTCACATACATCTGGTGTAACTTCCACTTCATCTTTGTTGCAAGAGCTATGATGGTTCTGATAGAAGTGTATTTGGCTACAGGAGAAAACGTCTCTTCATAATCAATGCCTTCCTTTTGAGAAGATCGACGAGCTATAAACCTTGCTTTATGTTTTTCAATACTTCCATCAGAAGCATGTTTTATTTTTTATAACCATTTGGAAGATACCACATATGTGTTCTTTGGTATGGGAACTATTTCCCATACATCATTCTTTATAATGGATCGGTATTCTTATGTCATAGAATCTACCCATTCTTTCTTCTGAATGGGTTCTTCAAAGAAAGTAGGTGCCTTTTCTATAATATCACACATCAAATCCATATAACTAGATAATGGCTTAGGTTTCTTGATTTGTCTCATGGTTCCTTTTGGGGCACCATACTTCTCTCTGTCTTCAATAAGTTCCCTTGCCCAAGATGGCTTTATCTTGTGAGATATCGTCATCTAGGGAGGTTCCTGATATTCTATCACATCATGATCTCCTTGAATTTCATCATCAGATGAATTTATGACTTCCCTCATTGGTTTTGCAACTCTAGGAGCTACAGGCTCTTGTTCATATACTTCTTCAAGATGGCATCTCCTTGATTTCTTGAGTGTTGCATGTTCATCAAAGGTTACATCTCCGATGATCTCAATACGATGGTAACCTGGTATGTAAATTCTGAAGGCCTTTGAGACCTTACAGTATCCAACAACTATTCCCTTCTTTCCTGAAGGGTCCAACTTGGTTCTCTTATCTTTCAGAATGTGTACAAACACTGGACAACCAAATATATTGATATGGCTTACTTATGGATTATTTCTAGAGAACATTTCTTTGGGGGTTTTGAACCCAAGTGCACTATGGGATAATATGTTTTGAACATAAAGGGTTTTTCTTGCTACTTCGGCCCATAAGTGCATTGGAAGATCTTGATCATGGATCATTGTCTTCATTGCTTCCATTATAGTTATGTTCTTTCTTTCCGCTACACCATTTTGTTGAGGATTGTAGGGAGTGGTGAGCTTCCTCTTAATCCTGACATCTCATTAAAATCTTACAAATTCTTTTGAGGTGTATTCTCCTCCATTATCTAACCCGAGTATCTTGATTTTTCTTTCAAAGGGATTCTCTATCAAGGATTTGAATTCCTTGAATTTTCCAAACACTTCATATTTTGATTTCAAGAAGTAAACCCAAGTCTTGTGAGAATAGTCATAAATAAATGACACATAGTATACATACCCACTAAGAGAGGTTGATGGAAACGAGCCACATACATCTGAGTGCATGAGCTCCAAGACTCCTTCTACTTTATTGTTTCTCTTTGGGAAAGTATTATTTATGTTATTTCCTTGTGCACATCCCTTGCACACACCTTCATGATCAACCTTGAAGTCTGGTAGACCTGTAACTACTTTTCTCACATATGGTAAGGATTTGTAATTGATGTGAGCTAGTATTTTATGCCAAAGTTCACATGGACTCTCAGTGGAGTGAGTCAAAGTTGTGTCTGAGTGACCTTTTAATTTATACAGGCCACCTTCTTATGTTCCAATAACAATTGCATCTTCTATGGTTTTTCCCTTAGGCCACATGAGGACTTCACCATCTAAAAATGCAACTCTGAATCCTTTCTTATCTAAAGCTAAGATAGAAAGCAAATTCTTCTTCAAACCTGGTACATATAGTACATCCCTCATCTTCATTGGGGTCCCTGAATCATGTTTGTAGGTGGATTATCCCACTCCTTTGATAGGGTACTGGTAATCATATCCAAGTGTAACTTTATGGGGAAAATTGTTTTATGTAAGGCTAGAGAGAATGTCTCTATGACCTGTCATGTGCTTAGAAGCACCACTATCAATGAGCCAGGTATCTTCTTTAGGTGACACTGATCCTATGACGGCATAGAACAAGACATAGTCTTCAATATTTTCTTTAATCATCTTTGTGGGTGGCTCATCATTTTCAACTACATGGGCATGGTGTCTTTTTTTATATCTATTCTTGTATTCTTCTCTTCTAGCTTGAAAATTCTTAGCAATATGTCCCATCTTGTCACAATGGTAACATTGATAAGAGGAGAAATCTTTTTCTCTTCTTTGACCTTTTTGAAACTTTTGGAATCTCCTTGGAGGGTGAGATTCCTTATGTAGGTGGGTCTCCTTCTTGAAGAGAGACTTTCTCTTTCCTCCTTTAGCATGAGCATATAGGGCTTGATATTCATCTCTTAAAAGAATTGCTTCTCGGTTAGCTACTCTTGCTTCTTCTTGAACACATTCTTCCCAAAGACTATCAAATTGGAGTTTATCCTTTCTTGCACAAACAGTTTGGATGAAGGCATCTCAAGGTCTTGTGAGACCATTAAGAGTTTTCATTATGAGTTCATCTTCATCTAGGTTGTCTCCAATTGCTTCTAGTTGTTCCTTGAATGGAGAAACTCTAGAGAAATAGTCATGAACGGTTTCTCCTTTCTGCATATTTGTATTCTTGAGTTGGGTTCTCAAGATCATCTTCCGATTAATGTTCCTTCCTTCATACATTATGGTTAGGGAATCATACATTTATTTTTTATTATTCTTAGAAGACACTTGAGGGATCAAGTGGTATTTAATAGAGTTTTCAATGATTATCTTGGCCCTAGCCATATATTTATGGTGCTTTCCTTTAGTTGTAGCATCTGCGGGTTCTGATACATTTTCCTTAATGAATCTTGCAAGGTCATTCTCTTCAAGAAGGAGTGCAATCCTATACTTCCAAGCATGGAAGTTATCTACACCTTCTAACTTGTCAACAAGCTTGGTGCTTCCAGACATCTTGACCTGGAGCTAGGGAAATGACCAAAAATTGAAAGTCCTCAAAAATTAGATCTTAACTTACCAGGAGGTGCGCTCAGCTGAGGCGAGTATCCTGGTGCAGTCTGTTTTCTGAAAATCCAAATTTTACCCCTTGAAATTAGGCATGCGCAAATCTAGATTGGTACTTCTGGTACTGGTTATGGTTTCCTGGTTTTCTAGTTTTCTAGTATGAGTGAAAACTAGGGTTTCACTTTCCAGAGGCTCTGGCCACTGAAAAGGTGTGCTCAAACTGCCAATGAATTTGCTAGGCTAGGGTTCACTTCTCTAGATAGTTTTTAGGATGAATTTATCTTCCAATACTAAGCCCTAATTTTCTTGTACGACAATAGTGATGCTTTGGGTTACCTAGTTGTACCTTTTTGCCCACACTTTTTGTCACCATTACACCCTTGTTTCACTCACATTTAAACTCTCATTATTACTTTACCCTATCTTTCCAAAGGTATACAACGTCTCTTCTCTTTACTATATGTTTAATCTGTTTTGCATATAATTTTACATTACTCTCGTACTTAACCATTGATGTATAAGTGTTGAAACAGTTCGAACTGCAGATTAGCATTGAGGTCTGTTGCTGAAACAGTCTGTGGACCATGATGCTGAAACAACAACTCACACACAAGAAGTTGTTACACTCTCCGTGGTCTATGATGCTGAAACAACAACTGCTGAACTCTCCGTGGTCAATGATGCTGAAACAACAACTCACACAGAATAAGTTGTTACACAGCCCGCGGTCTACGATGTTGAAACAACAACACAAAACTGTTACATTGACCACGACAGCCGCACCTTGAGCTAGCATTAACCATCGCTGTTGCCTGAGACCAAGTTGTTGAAACAGTCAGAACGCAAATCCCGTGGCTGAAACAGCCCGTGATTTGAGATGTTGAAATAGCATACAACAACCGTAACAAGAAGATAAATAAAGAAGTTGTTAATATAGCCGCAACAGCAACACCTCACTCAACACTTGTAATAGAATTCAGTTACGGGAGACTAGGATACCCTATTCCAGTTTATAAAGTCGATCTGACTAAGAATAAGACTTCGATGTACACCTGTAAATTGTTGATCAAATTGTATCAAAGGGATTCTCCTCTTTAAATAAGAGGAAATCACCATTAGAGAGGATCTTTTGTTTTTGTATGAAGGAAGGATTTACAGAGAGGGACGTGTTTTACTTCAGATTGTAATGTAACATAGTTGACAGATGAATAAAAGATTGTTCTGAGCATTTCTCTCTAGTTCCTTTCGTTCCAGGGGAATATTGTGAGAAGGGAGGGCCCACCTTCCTCACAAGATTCACCCATTAGCTTTATAGTGTGTTAGTGTTATTTCTGTTCATGCCTTGATTAAATTCTGTTTTGCTGAAACACTACTTTATTGAACTCTGTTTTGTTGAAACACTACTTTATTGAACTCTGTCTTGTTGAAACTCTGCTTTACTGAATGTTACATTGTTTTCATATGATTCATGCTTGGGTAACTGTTAATCATTTTAGTTAGCAATCATGTTTAGTGAATTTATGAAAGCTTGGTAATCAGGAACAGGTGCTGAAGATTCCTGCTTGGGAATTAGGTTCATGTTCTCTATTAGAGATAGTTAGCCTTCAGTGCATGTCAATTATTTTAATGAGTTCATAAAAGTGTGCTAATCAAAAACAGGTGCTAAAGTTTCATGCTTAGGAAATAAGGTCCTGTTCTCTGTTAAGAGTTAGTTAACCTTCAATGTGTGTCAATTGTTTCAGTTAAGAAATGAGTTCATGAAGTGTGACGATCGGAAACAGGTGCTGAAGATTCCTTCTTTGGGAATAGGTTCATGTTCTCTGGTTATAGAATAGTGGTCTTTCCTTTTGCAGTGTCTTGAAGAGTTTCTTTTCCAAGTCTGTTATTTCTTTAATGTAATCCAGGATTCTTTGGACAATTATTTCTTTAAACATTGAACTTTGCAATAGGTGGATTGCTTTCCTGTAATTCAAGTTAGAATTTCAGTTTGTTCAAGGCAAAGTGTGATCAATATGTTTTTACTACAACTCTAGGTTGCTTTTGAGATTGAGCATATATAGTGTGTGGTTACCTTTGAAATAAATAGACTTCCCTGGGTTGACAATTTATGTAGCACTTGATTGTTTAGTCAAATAAGCAATTATAGTGACCAACATTTTGGCGTTGTTGTCAGGGAAGGTAATTATAGATTTCGAAAGCACTTATGATTTTTCAAATACAAAGATTGCATGAGAGGATGCGGAGACCCCAAAGAAACTGACCCTATAGGTGGCAGGGGCAGAGGAAGAGGAGGAAGAAAGACTTATATTGACGAGATTATATCAAAGTCTGAATCTTCTGCTCAACGACAAAATACTCAGAAACCAAAATCCCAACCTTCCTTTCAAGCAAACTTCGAGATGGGGAAAGAAGTTTGGAGTCCTAAGACAGTCAAGAAACCATCAAGAAACATTGAGGACAGAGCAAGCGCAGCAGGGGAGTAGACAAAAGAAAACATGGATGAGTACAATGAAGAATTACATCATGAAAAACAGGCAGGTCCTGAAGGAGAGGTAAATGACGAAAACTCTTTCTCCACATTAGGATTTCCTATTGGTGATCTTCCTAGAGGGGTAGCCCCCATGAAGAACATTCCACTCTCATCACTACCTAAATTTCATGGTTTGTCTTCAAAGGATCCTGATGAATTCCTTTTTGAGTTTGATATATTATGCAAAAGTTATGATTACATTTCCAATGCTCAAAAATTAAAACTATTTCCAGCAACATTGAAAGGAAATGCACTAAGATGGTTCATGAGTCTTGGAAGCCATGTAATCACAACATGGGACCAAATGAAACAGAAATTCCTGAATAAATACCAGGACTAATGCCGAACAAGAGAAAAAAGGGAAGAACTATTTAAGACGATGCAGAAAGAGGATGAAAATATGGAGGACTTTGTAGAAAGGCTACAGTATAATCTACAAAGATCCAGTCACCCCAATGTAAGTAAAGACATTCTTAAAACTATATTATTAAAAGGAGTAAGGGATGACTGTCTAGATATGCTGAATATGCTTGGAAAAGGGGGCATATCTAAGGAATCATACGATGAAATTGTTAACCTATGAAAAATATGTTCAAGAGGATATTCAAGAAATAGATCAAATAGCAGGGACACCACATTTTCAAGAGTCCAAAAATCATCGAGTGGGGGAGCAACAAGAGCCAAAATAGGTAATTTACTTGAAGGTTTTAAAACTGAAATGTTAAGCTCTTTTGTGACACAGACGTCTTCACTCGCCACCCAGGCACGTCTGCTCGCACAGGACCTTCTTCTTCCCGGCCCGAAGAACTCGAAGGTTCTTCTATTTCCTTATTGGGGAATCTGCACCCACAACAATCTTCCTCCGAGGTCAGCTAAATCTCACTATCTCGCGAGTTCGTGACTCAAACCTCCAAACTTTCCCTTCTAATATTGCTATACCCGATCTGGCGATATGGGTATAACTCCTTCCACATGCGACTGGGGCTAGGCTTAATGTTAGCACCTTTCGCGGCTTCGCGACCTCGCAACCCTGTGACCTCGCCAGTTGTACCGTCGATTTTTCACCCCCCTAGTCCATGAGTCCCCGAGATATGCGGTCCCACCTTATACTCTACCACGCGTCCACACGAACCTCGATTCCTCCGCACTTCGCGACTCGCGAATCCAAACACCAATACTTCGGGACTTCTCGCGGCAAGATTCTGAGGGCTTCGTGCCACCTATATTCCACTTGCCGATTCTGCTATGGCCCACACTATCTCCAGCTATTGGGATATCACCTTCTCATGACCTCGTGACTCCCGCGCTAAAATTATCGGACCTTTTCTTGCGAGGTCCCGAGATACGATCCCTCGCACAGATCCAACGGTCCTCCTGCGTTCCGGATCCAACGGTTGTCCTCCTCTCGCTACCTCGCGACCTCGCGACTTGGAGTACCCAATGTTTGGGCTTTCAACCTGTGAACTCTTGAGTTCGTGAGATCTCTCGATCTCTCGCCATATTTCCTCCTCAAATGAATGGCTACGATCCTCTCACCACTTCGTCGCCTCGCGTCCTCACGCCTCGCAACTTTTCTCACCCAATACTTGGGTCTTCCACCTGCGAACTCCAGAGTTCCAAAGATCTCTGATCTCTGCCACATGTCCTCTCAAATGGAGGGCTACCAATCTCTCGCCGCTTTGCCACTCACGACACTAAAGGGTTTCCATTTCGGTCCTCCAAATTTCCGAGTATGCAAGATAAGGATCTCCTTACACGCGTGTTCCTCAACGAACAACTCTGATTTTGCAGGGATATCGCGTCTCGCGATCTCGCTGCTCTTGTTGCACAACTTTGGGGCTTCAACTCCCGAGTCCCCAATACACGATATCACGTGTGGATCCTATGGCTCCGGTGACTCTAAATCGACGACCCTAACCTCCTGAGCTTCAAACTCCTTGCTACCTCACGCCATAACCTCCTTGCACCTCTGCAAGATCTAATGGTCCTCGAAACTTTGCGAAATCTCCTCAAAAGATTTCGACCGTCCTTCCTTCCTTGTGTAATCCGCAAAATGAAAGAAGTATCTCCCCAAGAGATTTCTTCGCCGCTTCGCCACCCTGCGACGCTTCTCTCCAACTTCACGTCACACTGATCTACACTGATCTCCAACAACTCAGAGGCCTATTCTTCCTGAGCTTTGTTAAACTATTTCAACCTCAACCAGGTTCTTTGCACGCACTCCTTGCGGCAAGCCTGTGAACACTTCAACTGTTCGAGCTTCTTGACTCTGCGTATACCCGTAGCAGTATTCCTTCAATGCCTCTACTTAGTTTCACGACTGAGACTCTCCTTTAACCTGCGCACTCCTTGCACGGCTCTAGCAACCCGCTTTCACTTCTGAGCGGTATGAGAACAAGAGTTTAACTCCCTGAGCCTTCTGTCAACGCACTCCTTGCGGACGACTTCAACTGCACTCCTTACAGGAACCCTTGCTCAAAGGAGAAACAATTGTAACTCACTTCACTTCCTCTCAGATTTCGATCTTAACACACGAAATCATACACACAGCATAATGAAAAATGCATAATAGGAAGTAATATTCGCAAGTAGAGCATTCAACACATATACACAGAGAATAACATGATAGCCATGGATATGAATCAACTTCTTCTATTAATTCAAGATCTGTACATGGGTGTTCTCCTACAACTCTCCTACTATTCTCCTATGCTCTAGACTCTTCTCTTTTCCGTTGCTTATGTTACAATGATACAAATGAGGGTGTCTATATTTGGTTTTCCCTCTTCCTTCTAGAACTATCTAATCTAAGAATTCAATTCTATCTACCTGCAACTACTACTATAAATGCCTCTGTCTATCTCAGACAAGAGCATATGGCTCGAGGTCTGATTACATTCTTACCAAGGCACCTAAATTAAATGATCTCATTTATATTCAGCGCATCAACTTCAAGGGAAAATTTAAAAATTCAAAAAACTTGCGTTGGACGTCTT
Organism: Picea glauca; assembly: GCA_000966675.3. Lineage (NCBI taxonomy): Eukaryota > Viridiplantae > Streptophyta > Pinopsida > Pinales > Pinaceae > Picea > Picea glauca. The sequence continues at coordinate 163,537 of JZKD02S1408638.1, read as the reverse complement.
CCAGCTATTTTTTGCTTCCACATTGGTTTTGTTTGTTGTGAGGGATGCTCCTGCATCATACTCCCTCGCTTGAAAATTTGCATGGGCTCATGTCCATGAGCTCCTGCACGGTATGTCCATGCTTCAAAATTTTTTCTTCAGTCTCCCAGCTGGCATCTTCAATTGGGTGTCCCTTCCATTTAACCAAATACTCAAAGTATTCTTTCCTCCTGGTTCTCTTACCCACTCTTTGATTCAGTATCTGCTCCATATGTGGCTTCTCTGCAACTGGCATCTGCTTCTGCCACTGAACCTCTGGTTGATCATCATCTTCTGCTCCTGCTTCATCAGCTCTATATGGATATAAATACGAGACATTAAATATCAGAGATATTCCAATCCCATCTGGTAGTTCGATTTCATAAGCATTCTGCCCCATTTTCTTCAAGATCTTGCATGGCCCAATTTTCTTCATCTTCAGCTTGTTGTATGTTCCTCTTGGGAACCTTTCCTTCCTCAAATGTGCCAGAACCAGATCACCAACTTCAAACAGAAGTTGTCTCTGATGTTGATCTTCTCTGTGCTTGTACTCCCGACTTGACTTCAATAGTCGCTCCTTCACCTGGCTGTGAAGTTCTTTCATCGCTTCAGGGAATTCTCCTGCACTAGTGCTGCTAGTATCAGCCTGTTCTGAATCCCTCAATTCAGAAGCTCCTCTTGGCTGCATTCCATATACAATCTGAAATGGAATTTTTCATGTTCTTCTGTTCACTGAATCATTGTAAGCAAACTCTACTTGCGGTAATATGTTATCCCAGCTACTATGGTGCTCTGTCACCAAGATCCTCAAAAAATCTCTCAGACTTCTGTTGACCACTTCTGTTTGTCCATCCATCTGAGGATGATAAGCAGAACTAAACATCAAATTAGTCCCCAGCTTCTTCCACAATGTTCTCCAGAAATTCCCTATGAATTTTGTGTCCATGTCTGAGACTATGCGTTTCGGCAATCCATGGAGTCGGACAATCTCCTTGAAAAACAAATTCGCGATGTGAGTCGCATCGCTGATTTTCTGGCATGGAATGAAGTGTGCCATCTTAGAAAACCTATCAACTACCACAAAGATTGAATCAGAACCCCTTTGTGTCCTTGGCAATCCCAATATGAAATCCATGTTGATTTCATCCCACGACCTCTCAGGTATGGGCAATGGTTGATAAAATCCTGCATTCTTCTTCCTTCCTTTTGAATGTTGGAAAATCCTGCATCTGTCTACAAACCTCTTGAATTCTAATCACATCCCTGGCCAAAATTATGACTCGCTCAGCTTTGCAAATGTCTTCTCATGGCCAAAATGTCCAACCAATCCTCCACTATGCTTCTCTTTCAACAAGTTCTCCCTCATGGAGCAATTTGGAATACATAGGTGATTGCCTTTGAACAACAATCCATCCCGGATCACATACTCTATCCACTAAGTTCTGTCTCTGAGAAATGGATATCAATTGCTTCATAAGCTTCCTTGAAGTCTGAATCTTCTGCATACATGTCCTTAAGATCATCAAAGCCTAACGTCCGTACTTTGAACTCCTACAGCAGCAATCATTTCCTGCTCAAAGCATCAGCCACTTTGTTAGCAGTACCAGAAATGTGTTTAATTACAAATGTAAAATTTTGCATGTATTCTACCCATTTAACATGCCTCTAATTCAACTTTTCCTGTTGAGTCACAAATTGTAAAGCATGGTTATCACTATATAGAACAAATTCCTTTGGAATCAAATAGTGCCTCCATTTCTTCAATGCCTATATGATGGCATAGAATTATTTATCATATATGGAGTACTTTTCTTTTTCCTCATTCAGCTTCTCACTGAAATATGCAATCGGCCTGTCTTCCTGACTCAAGACCGCTCCTATGGCAAACCCGCTTGTATCACATTTCACCTGAAATGTCTTCTAAAAATCTGGCAACACCAGAATTGGTTGCTCTGTAATCTTTCGTTTCAATAAATTGAAACTCTTCTCAGCCTCTTTAGTCCAGTGAAAATATTTAAGTCTTTTCTTCACTGTGTCCATCATTGTTGCACTAATTCCACTGAAATTTCTAATGAATTTTCGGTAGAAACTAGCCAGTCCATGGAAACTCCTCACCTCAAATACATTCCTTGGTGATGGCCAATTCTTAATTATCTCCACCTTATCTGGATCCATTCTCAACTCATTTGCAGATATGACAAGCCCCAAATAAATGAGTTATGTCTTCATGAATGAGGACTTCTTCATGTTTATCAATAGCTTCTCCTACTATAATTTCTTCATCACAATGGCCAAATGCTTCAAATGTTCAGCCTTTGTCTTGCTGAAAACCAATATGTCATCCAGATACACAATGACAAATTTCCCGATGAAATCCTTCAGGACTTCATTCATCAACATCATAAAGGTACTTGGTGCATTTGTCAAGCCAAACGGCATGACAAGCCATTCATACAAACCTTCATTTGTCTTGAATGTTGTTTTCCATTCGTCACCTTCTCTCATACGAATCTGATGATATCCACTCTTCAAATCTATCTTTGAAAAAAAAAATTCCCCACTTAAGCAATCCATCAAATCATCCATTCTTGGCAATGGGAATCTATACCTGATGGTTATGTTGTTTATCGCCCTTGAATCAGTGCACATCCTCCAGCCTCCGTCTTTCTTCGGACTGAGTACTTTCGGAACAACACATGGACTCAAGCTTTCCCTGACCAAGCCTTTGTCCAACAACTCCTGGACCTGTCTTTTAACCTCTTCATTCTCTTGCGGTGTCAATCTGTACGCGGCTTTGTTTGGAAAACTAGCTCCTGGTATGAGGTCTATATGGTGAATCACACTCCTCATCAGTGGTAATGAATGAGGTAATTCATCCACCACAATGTCAGCGAACTCTTCCAGCAGTTCCTGAACTTCTTCTGGAAAATCATCCACTCTTGTGCTAGTCAGAACAATTCTCGGTTTTCTGACCACAAAGAATTATGGATCCTCCTTCTTCTTAACTTCTGTAAGAATTTCCTTCCCACTCATGAGAAGTACTATGTTGCTTACTTCCGGCTTCACCTCTTTATCTTCAATTGGACACAACATGTGAGTCCTCCCATTCTTCGTCAGGGTATATGTATTCATCTTCCCATCATGAATTACATTTCTATCATATTTCCATGGTCTACCCAACAATAAATGACAGACATCCATAGGAATAACATCACATAAAATTTTATCATTATATCCTCCTATCTTGATATCAACTAAGCACTGTTTAGTGACATTTACCTGGTGTCCCTTCTGTAGCCATGAGACTTTGTATCGGCTTGGATGATCAGTTGTCTCCAGCTCCAACTTTTCTACCATCTCGGTTGAAACGAGATTATCGGTGCTTCCACTGTCCACAATGACCTTGCACACTCTATCCTTGGTCTTGAAAGCAGTCCTAAAAAGACTGTTTCTCTGCGCTAAGTTCTCCATCTTCCTCTCTGGCGTCAAAAGGAATTTTCGCATCACCAGCGATCTCCCGCCTTCAGCGTACTCTGCCTCAACATCTCGCCTTTGTGCCTCAGCGATGTGAGATTCTCCAAATTTTTTCTTCTTCTATGGACACTCGAACGAATTGTGCCCATTCTTTCCACATGTGAAGCATGTGATTACTCCACCTCTTCCTCTTCCTCTACCTCTGGTACGAGGAAACCTGTTATTATCATCATATCCTTCTTTTTGCTCAGTATGCTACTCTTTTTGTTCAACATATCACCCTCTTTGTGAGGTTCCACCTCTCTCTGTCTGAGTCTGAGGTTTCTTCCATTCTTTCTTGGGCTTCTGGTATTTATCTTGGGCAACCGATTTTCCTTTGGGATGACTCCTGCCCCTACCTCTCTGACTTTGTTTACGGCTCAGCTTCTCCTCAGCTTTCAGAGCCAATTGGTACGCATCCTCCATAGTTCGGATGGTTGCCAAATTTAATTCATCCTGAATTTCATACCTCAGGCCATTCATATACATGGCCACCTTTTCGTCATTGCTTTTGCGATGACCTGCCCTAATATTCAACCTGTAAAATTTCTCAGTATACTCCTTCACTTTCATCATCTTCTGTCTCAGGTTCTGCATCCTCCTGAACAGAGAAATTTGATAGTCCCTGGGAATAAATTTTGCCTTCATCTTGGCTATCATCCTGTCCCAACTCTTTATCTTCTGCTTGCCTTGACAACGCCTGTCAGCTTGCAGTTCATTCCACCACAAGGTTGCATGTCCTTTTAATCTTGTGATGGCATGTCTGACCTTCTTATCATCTTCGATATCTTCATAATCGAAGTAAGTGTCAAGATCTCTAATCCAATCTAGCAGTTCTTCTGCATCCAGACTCCCTTCATAAGCTGGAATGTCCATTTTTGTTTTCGAACTCATCCGAGTGATAACCTTAATTAAACATTCATTGGCTGCATCTTCCGCTGGGATTTCTTCTTCTCTATGTCCAACATCACCTTCATCCTCGGATTCACTGATATCTCCTGCATCAACGTTTCGCCTTTGTCTTATCTCCATGTCCTCCATTCTAGCATGAAGATTTTGCATTCCTCTTTCCACGTCTGGATTTTGTACCTTCGTACCTCTGTCTCTGGACAATTCCCTTCCTACAGACAATTCCCTTTCCTCCTCTGGATCGGGTGATTGTCTACCTCTTCTTCTTGGCGGCATGGTGTACTCTCCTTTTTTTTCTCTGCTATAGAAAACAACGAAACTTTTCTATGCTCTGATACCACTTGACACAGACGTCTCCGCTCGCCACCCAGACACGTCCGCTCACACAGGACCTTCTTCTTCTCGGCCCGAAGAACTCAAAGTTCTTCTATTTTCCTATCGAGAAATCTGCACCCACAACAATCTTCCTCCGAGGTCAGCTAAATCTCTCTATCTCGCGAGTTCGTGACTCAAACCTCCAAACTTTCTCTTCTAATCTTGCGATACCCGATCTGGTGATACGGGTATAACTCCTTCCACATGCGACCGGGGCTAGGATTAATGTTAGCACCTTTCGCGGCTTCGCGACCTCGCAACCCCGCGACCTTGCCGGTTGTACCATCAAGTTTTCACCCCCCTAGTCCGCGAGTCCCCGAGATGCGCGGTCCCACCTTATACTCTACCATGCATCCACACAAACCTCGGTGCCTCGGCACTTCACGACTCGCGAATCCGAACACCAATACTTTGGGACTTCTCGCGGTGAGATTCCGAGGGCTTCGTGCCACCTGTACTCCACTCGCCGATTCTTCTATGGCCCACACTATCTCCAGCTGTCGGGATATCACCTTCTCGTGACCTCACGACTCTCGCACTCAAATTCTCGGACCTTTTCTTGCGAGGTCCCGAGATACGATCCCTCGCGCAGATCCAACGGTCCTCCTGCGTTCTGGATCCAACGATTGTCCTCCTCTCGCTACCTCGTGACCTCGCGACTTGGAGTACCCAATGTTTGGGCTTTCAACCTACGAACTCTCGAGTTCGCGAGATCTCTCGATCTCTCACCACCTGTCCTCCTCAGATGAACGGCTATGATCCTCTCGCCACTTTGTCGCCTCACGTCCTCGCGCCTCGCAACTTTGCTCACCCAATACTTGGGTCTTCCACCTGCGAACTCTCGAGTTCGCGAGATCTCCGATCTCTGCCACCTGTCCTCTCATATGGATGGCTACCAATCTCTCACTGCTTCACCACTCGCGACGCTAAAGGGTTTCCCTTTCGGTCCTCCAAATGTCCGAGTATGCGAGATAAGGATCTCCTTACACGCATCTTCCTCAACGAACGGCTCTGATTTTGCAGGGATATTGCGTCTTGCGATCTCGTTTCTCTTGTTGCACAACTTTGGGGCTTCAACTCCCGAGTCCCGGATACACGATATCACGTGTGGATCCTATGACTCTGGTGACCTTAAATCGATGACCCTGCCTCTCCTGAGCTTCAAACTCCTCGCTCCCTCACGCTATAACATCCTTGCACCTCTACAAGATCTAACGGTCCTCGAAACTTCGTGAAATCTCCTCAAAAGATTTCGACCGTCCATCCTTCCTTGTGTAATCTTCAAAATGAAAGAAGTATCTCCCCACAAGATTTCTTCACCGCTTCGCCACCCTGTGATGCTTCTCTCCGACTTCACATCACACTGATCTACACTGATCTCCAATGACTCGGAGGCCTATTCTTCCTGAGCTTTGTTAAACTGTTTCAACCTCAACAAGGTTCTTTGCACGCACTCCTTGTGGAAAGCCTGTGAAGACTTCAACTGTTCGAGCTTCTTGACTCTGCGTATACCCATAGCAGAAGTCCTTCAATGCCTCTGCTTAGTTTCATGACTGAGACTCTCCTTTAACCTGTGCACTCCTTGCATGGCTCTAGCAACCCGCTTTCACTTCTGAGTAGTATTAGAACAAGAGTTTAACTCCCTGAGCCTTCTGTCAATGCACTCCTTGCAGGAACCCTTTCTCAAAGGAGAAACAATTGTAATTCACTTCACTTCCTCTCAGATTTCGATCTTAACACACGAAATCATACACACATCATAATGACAAATGCATAACAGGAAGTAATATTCGCAAGTAGAGCATTCAACACATATACACAAAGAATAACACAATAGCCATGGTTCTGAATAAACTTCTTCTATTAATTCAAGATCTGTACATGGGTGTTCTCCTACAACTCTTCTAGTATTCTCCTATGCTCTAGACTCTTCTCTTTTCCATTGCTTATGTTACAATGATACAAATGAGGGTGTCTATATTCGGTTTTCCCTCTTCCTTCTAGAACTATCTAATCTAAGAATTCAATTCTATCTACCTGCAACTACTACTATAAATGCCTTTGTCTATCTCAAACGAGAGTGTATGGCTTGAGGTCTGATTACATTCTTACCAAGGTGCCTAAATTAAATGATCTCATTTATATTCATCGCATCAACTTTAAGGGAAAATTCAAAAATTCAAAAAACTTGCGCTGGACGTCTTCCAGCTGTTTTCTGCTTCCACGTTGGTTTTGTTTGTCATGAGGGATGCTCCTGCATCATTTTGCCTCACAAATTGACACCCTGTAGATTCAAAAGAAGTAAGCAGAAGCAGAAGCATCCCTGTCCATCTTTTTTTCTAAATTCAGAGACAAGCACCCACGAAGGGAATGTCCATTGGACAAAAAGCCAATCTGCACCATCTATGATAAAGATCATGAAACTCAACAATGTCCATCTTTACCAAGGATCAAGGCAACATTA
>JZKD02S1408638.1:126066-140926 GCA_000966675.3 Picea glauca | reverse complement strand
ATACATTTTATATCTGGTATATTACACATAAGTTCTTAATGATTAGGAGGATTGGATATATATAGTTAGTAGGCGGGACAAGACAATTTGTACTAGATCAAACTTAGAAGATTCTGTGAATTTGAGGTTAAGATTCCAGAATAAATACCAGCAGATAGGACAATTGGATAAGACAAGTGGATGATAAGACACATCGGTAGTGAAAAGGTAGGCAGTTAGGGATATGACACATAATGATTGCATGTGGAATGAAAATAGTTATGGCAGCATTCAAAAACTTGTGGTTAGTATTAACGGCGGGTATGGATTTGATTGGACTACTAGGAGAGAAAAAATAATGGAGGGAAATGACTCACGCATACATTTAAGGTTATCATTGAACCATTGAATATCAAAAACCAATGCGATGAATCCGAAAGAACTATCTCATCAAAACAATGGTCACAAAAGTCTTAGAAATAAATACATTTAAGGTTATCATTGCACCATTACACTTCTCTATGGTTGAGGATTAAAAAATTGCAGAGTCTAGAGCTAGCAAAGAGCTGAGTGCAATGCAAATTAAGCTAAACCCCCAGGTCTTCGTTGATTTTTCAGCAAGTTCAACCCTTATAGATCAGGTTTGTGTAGGTGATTCAGTGCAAGGATTAGTATCACAGACACTTTGGTAGTGCAAGAAGTTAAGTGGAGATGAGAGTTCACTAGAGCGATGGCTACACCTAGAAAGCCCAAGGTGTGACCCAAGGTAAAACAAATGAAGTAATCCCAAATGCTAGTTGTAGAAATCCTAAGCAAAGTGCATTTCTCGTGGGCAAAGTCCCCAACCTAAAGTTTGTCGACTATAATATACATGATTAGATGCAGTTCCCTTAACTGCGGTTCAAAGGCTACAAAGAGTTTATCGAAGGGTCCGATGGAAAAGAGTGGGTGGTCCCTAGGAAATGGTCCAATCCCATATACAAATATAGGATCATGACATTATCGGATGTCCCCCACTTCAAGCACAGCCTGAACATCAATTATTGTGGTCACTTATTTCTTGGAAAATTACATGAGGGATTCCTCCAGTTGGACTGTGTGTACCTGGTTGATATGTAGATGATGCATTAAGTCTCAAGCCTTCCCAAAATGGGTGAGGATATTATTAACATTGTGTTGGCACGAGATACTGTGCAATATTAGGTGTACGAAAAATATGGTTCCTACATAGGGATGAGAGGAAATGTCAATTCAGTTATCAAGCATACCCAAGTTTGATTCACCACACATATATTTTCCTGCAAGTTGTTTCAGAAGTTTTGGAAGGACGAGTGCTTATTGGGGGTCATCTTGGTAGTGGAAAGATGGATCCAAGGCATCAAAAAGTGTTGGTCCAAGTATTTAATGAATTATTTTATACAGGACTACGTGGACATGCAAGACCATGAGAAGGAGTTCCACTGCAGTTGAGTTCTATTCCTACTCGCCATGATATTTTGGAAGACACCACTAGGACAGGAGTATAACACACCAATCACTACGTCCTTCCCCATGGAAAATTCCTTGAATTGCAATACAACACGGACAAGGAGGTTCAACACAAGAAAAATGTAGCGTTCTAGGTGTGGTACACCCAGATGATTCAGGGGATCGTTGAAGTCTTTTGAATCCCATGCAATTCGGTTGATAGGTATAGCGATTCCATTATATTTGAAGTCAATTTTCATAATATCTTCATTTCCCCATGTGTAGAACAATAGGTACCTACTGAAGTCCTCCCGTATTATATTATAGAGCATGATATTCATATTGTCGTCATGCAGTGGTTGGAGCCAGTGTTGACCAAGATGGGGGATGATGTAGAAGTTTTGGAGATCTAAATAAAGAAGTAGGAGCACTCTGCCAAAGGGTCAGGTAAAGGACTAGTTCTCAACTAGAAATGGGTGCACCCATCCACAAAGAAAACTATGCCCGTGAAAGGAAAATAACCATGAACTACACTAATCCCAACCTCTAGTTCTAGCTCAGAAGGGCACAAATCCAATTTATTATTTCTTATCGGCTCCACACCCAATGAAAAGGAAGCCCCCTCTCATATGCCCCTACAGTCCGCTAGGAACCAAATATTTACCAGGCATATAGAGGGCCAAGATATAGATGCTAGTGCTTAATTTGAGGAGGCAGGACCTTCCCCTGCATTGATCTAGAGCATCATTAGGGTGTTGCAATCCAACTTGAAAGTGAAAAAACTACTACATCAGGAGTCATCGCAATAGCAGGGTGAGCTCTACTACGCACTAAAAAATTACAGATTGTTAATCGATCCTAAGCCCCGAGAATAAGTGTTCATCGGTAGCACCACAAGTGTTACATCACCACGTGGAAGTACAAAGAAGCACATTCTCTGGATAAATCCTTTAGCCCTGTGATGAATCAACTAGTTCGGTGCCTCAGTATTTGCCTTATGTCAAGCTATATTTGACGTAGGTACCTACATGGTATGTGTAAGTGTTTATGGCTTATATAATGGATGAGTTGGGTGATTAGTAGTGCAAATTGCGCCAGTGATATTCGGGGTTGCAACAAAGACATGCACAAGTAACGACTACTCGCGATGAATTCCTAAAACACCATGTGGTAGAGGTGGATATGCAAACCTCATTAATCAGTGTTGTATATGAGGTATATGTGTGTGTTCCCAGTTCATCTAGTGAATCTTATGATCTCCCTTCTCAAAAAAAAATTATCAAGGTTTAGGATGTTTTCAAACAACTGCAAACCCATAAAGTGGATCTCCAAGAGAAACTAAAGAGCACCCCATCATCAGATCAAGTGGAGTTGAAGAATAATACTATTGTTTTTGAAAAGTTGTTTAAGCAAGGAAAATGTAACACCCTGTTTCCCCCAATTTGTAAAAATAACTGGACTGACCAAGAACTGTGGCAAACTCAGAAATGTGAATATGTGATGTGAATGGACCTTGTGGAAAAGGTCGATGAATGTGAATAATATTATGAATTTATATTGCAGGACTGCTGAGAGGGGATATGCTGAAAAAGAGACCACGATGGTTGCAGAAAGGCAGTGGAACGCACCTAGAAAGGTGGCGTTAACTTCCACCAAAAAAAAAATACCGTATTTGGACTTCACTGGCCCGGAGAACCAAAAGCAGCTCATTGGCCCTGAATTAAATGTCTCACAGGCTGGTAGGTAGATGGCTCCTCAAGAATTAATGAGGGATGGGGAGGTGAACCGTCCATCCATAGAGACGTCAGGCCTGACCAGCATGAGGGAAATTGCGCCACATGCAACCTCGCAAGAGGATAAGGCGTGGGGGAGAAGTGATTGGGGGCAGACGTGAGGGGAGAGAGAGAACTCTGGCGATATGCAGAGTGAGTGATGTCAGAGAGGAAGGAGAGTAACCTTCACTCCTAGTCACTGGAAAACAGAGACGTAGTCTCACAGCATCGTGGTCTCATCTCGGGGGTGGCTAGTGGTAAATCCGCTAGGAGTCGCTGAGCCTACGGTTGGGTGGAAATGAGCACCCCTCTCGGAAGTTGTATAACCCCTGGTGTTACTTTCTGATAAGTGTTTTTCCTTTGGCATCTTGAAATATATGTATTCTGACATTTATGATCATAAGCTGTGAAATTGTGAATGATTTCATTATAAGAATGTATGTATGGTGTCTTGATCTGTACTGGTAGTTGTATGTTTATAATGGAAAGACTACGTATGGATTATGATCTCATAAATCATTATTTATATGCATACTGATCTAATTTAGACTTCATGCCTGGTTCTCGGGAGAGAGATACCCTTATCTGCCTCATATAGTACCCTGGGTAAACCTCCCCATAGAGATACCCTTCTTGAAAATCCCATCAAGATCCTGGAAGGAGGACGTGATGGAACAAGGCCTTAAGAAATCCCTGATAAGTATCGAATCGATGGACGAGATCCCATCGGGAGATCTGTGGTCACTCATGACCATCAGATAAGAAGAAGAAGCTGGAAAGTTAAGTGCCTTAACCTTGATAGGTGGTGATCGATGGACGAGATTGCATCGGGAAATCTGTGGTCACACGTGACCGTTAGATTGGCAAGAGAAAGTAGGATGTTAAGTGCCTTACCCCTGTGACTTTCTGTGTCTTCATGGGTAGCGAAGAGATCGGGATCGTAGATCCCCAAGGTCCATGAGAACATCTGGACCGTTAATTTTTCCACGTCCAGGAAGTCGTGGGAGAATGCACAAGTTAGGAACCCGTCTGAGCCGTCAAATCTCGGCTAGAAAACCCAACATCCATTGGATTTGTCAAGAGATACTCGAGGGTTAAACTCCCAGTGAATAGGTGTGAAATCCCCAAAATAGATTTGGACCATCCAATTTAAGGAGGCCATGTGTCATGAGATTTCCCATTTCAGGAAATCGAGAATCACGAACTCGGGAGTTCTGGTGATGAGAGATCGGGAGAAACCCCGAAACAGATCTGGACTGTCTGATTTAAGGAGGCCACGTGTCGTGAGATTTCCCATTTCGGGAAATCGGGAATCATGAACTTGGGAGTTCTGGTGATGAGAGATCGGGACTTTCCATGGTGGAAACCCCGAGACAGATCTAGACCGTCCAATTTAAGGAGGCCACATGTCATGAGATTTCCCATTTCGGGAAATCGAGAATCACGAACTCGAGAGTTCTGGTGACGAGAGATCGAGACTTTCTAGGGTGGAAACCTCAAGACAGATCTAGACCATATGACTTAAGGAGGATACGTGTCGATAGATTAACCACATTGGGAAACCAGGGATCGAGGATTCAGGAGTCCCGTGGTTGAGAGTTCGGACTCCCGTGATGATAACTCTCGATGAACGGACGAGATTCTTTCGAAGGATCTCAGGGTCTATAATGACCGTCAGATGTGAGGAAGAGATGTCAACTTTAAGTTGGGGCGTGAATGCGCCTTAGGGTAAGTGGCAAGTAGATCTGGATGGCCAGAGTCCACCCTCCCAGATCTATGGATAAGGCTTCATTCCGGAGCCCCCTTGTTGTTCTTCCTTTAGTGGTGAGGAGGGGTCCAGAATCAAACGCGCAACTCTTGAATGGCCAGGACTTATTCGCCTTGATCAATGGTGCTCAAGTGAATTTCAGACCCCCCTTTCCATTCTTCCTTTAATGGGGGGGGGGTCCAGAATGGCGTGGCGTGTGAAGCGGGACCCGCCTCCTGTCACGTCGCCCTTCGGGTCGTGTTTCCCCTCTCACCACCTATACTCCACTCAACCGTGCAACAGGGTCGTTCTTAATGGCCATTTGCTAACCCTGTAGGGATTCCTCCCTATTGGTCAGTCACTAGCCCTGTTAGGGTTCGACGGTTGCAGAGTCGAACGATTTGACATTGCTATAGCATTGAGGCATGAAATACAAAGAGGCACCATGATTATTTGACCTTTGATCATGACCTGCGATCACATGGGAGAGAGAGAGAGAGAGATATAGCTTATGCTATGCCTTCGTAGATATTTCGGGGGCTCTGATTCTACAGAAATCAACGAAAAACATGATTATGGTAGTGGGTGCATTACAGAAAATCTCACGCAGAAGGATTCTTAGGGGTGGTCGACTTCAGCTTCTAGATATGGACTCACCTACAAAATGCCCCCAAAATAAGTAACATTGAGGACCACATACATGCATGGGAAGCATATATAAATGAAAAGGAATAATCATTTTCCTTCGTCCAACATACAATGCACAAGGAGGTGATGGCGGAAATATCCTACCTCCATCAAAAAATCACATCTACCCAAAGTGAGCAATGGATGATGTCCATTGTCTTGTTGGAATCGCAAGAATAGGTCGAGCAACAATGCTACGTGCTTGCAAATGCACAAGAAAAGGAATCCTTAGTGATCAAGTTGGGTACGTAGATCAAGCCTACCCCTAGGTCCACAAAACTGGAAAAGGTTGACAAATGTTTCCAAGATATAAAGGAACTATTGGAGTCATTTCATCAATTCGACTCGGAGTTCCAGGACTTCATCACCTGGCTCATGTTGAAGGTACCATATATCGCCTCTGTCACGCCACAATGAGGTTTGTTGGCTTGAGGATGATCCACCTTTTCATAATTTTCCTCATTGCTGAAACACCACTGTTCAACAACCTTTCACCATTTTTCCCATTGTTGAAACACCACTGTCAGCAACCTTTCACCATTTTCCCCATTGCTGAAACACCACTGTCAGCAACCTTTCGTCATTTTCCATTTCCAAAACACCACGGTTCTGCAATTCTTCGCATTTTTCATTGCTAAAACACCACTTCCAGTAACCTTTCGCCATTTTTTCCATTGTCGAAACTCCATTGTTCCACAATTATTCACATTCTCCCATTGCTAAAACACCACTGTCAGCAACTTTTCGCCATTTTCCCATTGATGAAACAACACTGTTCAACAATTGTTTCACCCTTCTTTCTATTTCTGAAACACCACTTCCTCAGCAGTATTCTGTGACATCACTCTTCAGCAAACATTTCTATATTCTTCCTATCGTTGAAGCACCAACTTTTCAGTAGTCTCTGTCATTAAGCCTTTGTGCTCTCATACTATATTTTGTCCTTCCAGTGAACAAATCCTTGATACAATTCAGCTAACAAATCAAAAGTCTTCGCCACGGCCACTGCAGAACTATTATGGATAGGCATTGTATTTTGTTTAAGTACGAATCAAAAGGTAAAGGTGAGGTATGTAAATTCTATGTAAATACAATTGAGCTATAGTTAATGAGAAGATTCCAAATCATTATTACCACTCGTGTAAAATCATTATTAACCGCACTTGAAAGGGGGGAGGAAATATCAAACTTGTATACCATCATTTCACATGAATTAACCACTGCCATTCCTATTTACCATCCTTTCATTTTTTTCACCACCATTTGCATGCCTTCACTCGAAAAAATTACTCTACACAGAAGTTGTTACTCGACTCTTTGACAATGTATTTTACTAAGCTATTAGCTATGGGAGGCTCTGTTATACGGTATGAACCTGCCACAATAGCCCTGTTAGAACTATATCCAGAAGCCTATCAAATTTTTCTGTAGGCAGGATGGCCCAGTTATTTTCAGAGACTCCAGGGGTTTGATCAACAACAGGTTCTGCAATTTGCTCAAAATATCCAGGAAGATCATTCCATTGTTCAAGGGGTTCGCATTTCAGTTATAGAAGAGGATATAGCTCAGGTTACGGGTCTCCCTACCAATGGCCTTCGCTTGTTTAGTTGCAAACATGTCATCTTGAATGCCCAGCAGGATTTCCTCTTGCCAGGAGAACAAATTGAACCTAAAGGTCGGGGTGTCTGACTCAGCTCGTTGCCGCCTCCATGGCTAGAAGTTGCAAAATTCGTCAAACACTACCTTACCTGTGAAGGCCGATACCAAGTAGTCTACCAGCATGATTTTGTCCTGTTGTCTCATTTACGGCATAATAGATTGGTGAACATTCCTTAGTACCTGCTCGGTTTTCTTAAAAATATGTCGCACTACTGTAAAAAGGATAAAGATCCCGCCCTTTCACTCACCCATCACCGTCTCATTCAACTACTTATGCAAAAGGGTTTTGCCCAACAAAACCCTCCACTAAACAACCCACCTATAGATCCCCAGGAAGCCGCTGAAATTCCTAAAAATCTTCAGGAACAGCAACCACAAAACCCTCCAGACTCTCCAGAAATACCTAATAGTCTGCCTACAGACCCAATCAGTCCAATTAACCCCCCTACCATACCAAGCCCGCCCCACACTTTACCAGAATCATCCACTCCTTCCCTTCATATTCTTAGCGACGATTCTGAGCCAGACAATTATCTATGTCCCATCATTGAGGAAAAACCCCCACGTAAACGAAAGCAAATTCCTTTCTTTCCGCCCTTTTTACAAAGAAAACAAACAAGGGCCTCAACAAGGGCAACCACTGCTGCCACTTCCCTAGACCCTCAACCCATCCGACTAATACCCCATACACCTCCAACATCCAAAATGTCGGAATCTTTGCCTATTCCACCCACGGGCACTGAAACACAAGAACCAGATGCCCAAGGTGTTGCGACATCATCCGTTTCAAATCAAGTAACTGAAACAAAAAAACCAGATACCCATTTAGTAGCTGAAACACAAGAACCAACTACACATTCAGTGGCTGAAACACAAGAACCAGCCATAGCTGCCACACAAGAACTAGCTAAAGCTGAAACACAAGAACCAGCTGCTAACATTGATACTGAGATACAGGAATCAGAGGTCCAGGGTGTTGCAACATTACTTTCCTTACATCAAGAAGTTGAAACACAAGAAGCAACTGTCAATCCTGTAGTTGCTCCACAAGAACCAACTAGTGTGGTTGTGACTGCTACACAAGAACTAGTCACTCCTCAACCAGAACCAACAATGGCCTCTGTCTTACAAGAAAATGAGTTCCTAAAATCTGAAATGGAAGCCTACAAGCAAGAGCTAGCCACAGGAAAGGAAGCCTATGAAAAGGAATTTAATTTGTACACCCTAGCTCGCACAGCGACCATGTCAGAAGGAACTACAATAGAGAATCCGTGTAGAGAATATATGTGTTGTCAATGTGGGGACATCTACTATCAAGCAGGCTAAAAAGTAATTCAAATCCCAATGCTAGGAGCTTCCCCTGCTCATTCAAATTTTGCAGTCAAAGAAGAAGAACCTGTTGTTACACAAGAACTAGCTATAGTTGTCACACAAGAACCAGCTACAGCTGAAACACAAAAACCAGCAGGACCTTCCAAAATTAAGATTGAACCTTGGCTCGCAACAAATGTCGAATCCAAAACCCCTGCTTTTGTTAATAAAGTTGTACAAACATTGCCTATTGATGAATTTTCCCCTCCCAACCAGATCAATGCCCACACCTTTGTGGAACAAGCCACTCAGACCCTACCTCATCCTACTACTTGCAACGCTGAAACACAAACTCAGCCATGGGATGAGCAGGCAATAATAGAGAAATGGAAGAAAGAGTTTGTTGTTACACAGGCCAAAAGCCTGCAGGAACACAGACAAATCTGGATAAATCATACCTACTCAAATTTTTTATCACTCCAGGAAACTCTCCTAGGCTGTAAGTCGGAGATGCCTGGTAACTAACTCTTTTTGGGAAATGTTTTCTCAATATTTGATGTGGTTTTTGGATCAAGATGAATATCTATGGACTGGAACGTATTTTCAAGACTGTCTAGAAATATAAAATCTCACAAGGCCTTCTAGCAATGTAGTCAGACAAGGTTTGATTAAATGAAAGAGGAGATAGCTACCGAACCAGATTATACTCATATAAAACAAGCACAATGGGTTTAATAACTAAGGAAATATCTTATGATCATCAACTTAATCAATCAATAAATGAGATGACAGTCACATACAGATTGAATGAGCATCAATAAAGAACCTTCACTCATAAGATATCAGAGAACAGAAAAGAAAATCTGGCAACACAGCTGAAGGAAGCCTGCAATTTTTCATAAAATAAGAATAGGTCTCTTGGTTACAGTAGTAGCATCTAGAACTCAATATCGAGCCCCTACTCAGACTGAATTCCCAGGCTTTATAGCCTTTACAAACAGTTTCCAGATCCTGAAAGAATGGATCTTTTATACTAAAAATAGAAAGTCAAATTACATTTACAAAAAGATAGGGATAAAACCCAAAAAGGAAGATAATCTCTATGAGTTGGTCCTTAAAATCTGTTGACTGTTGATGACGTGAAGATTAGCCTTCCAAGGCTTCTTCAAACTGTTCTTCTAAAGATAAATTCGAGCTGATGATGTGTGGCCAAAAACCCCTGAAATTTTGCCTATGAAAAGATGCCAAATGTGATTAAAGCTCTTCTTCTTACCTTATCCCTTATAAATAGTCTTTAAATCTGACTTGATAATTCAATATCTGACTATTCGAAGAAGTTTCGTCTCATTCTGATTTGAAAATTTCTTATCTGGGCGAAATTTCAAGCATTCTAGTTATTACAGACTTTCGGTGGTTAAGAGTATTGAGTTTTGAATGCCTTATCCACCGAAAAGGCCTCCTTTCAATGGTTAATGAGCACTCCTGGGCTCGCCTAAACCACCGAAAATCAAATCACTGTCAAAAATCAAAATCTCAAAACTGTATTTACCTGCATGATGGTATTTAATTTCGAGGATTCTTAGAAGAAATTCCCTTCTTTCTGTCATCAACAACTATTAATCCAATCTCCTTCTCCCCTCCTGTTCCTCTGCTTGTTTGTACTCTGATTGCACTGTTGTCCCTTTTTCCAAAGCATCATTCACAAGACTTGAAGTTTCTTTGCATGCTCTTGTAAACAGATTACTCCCATATCATACATTCTCTCACAAAATCCTCCAGCTTAGAATAGTAGACATCCTTCAAGTATAAGTCTTCTTCCTGGAAAGAAAATCCCAGATGACAGTAAGTCACAGCCAAGTGCAGATATGATATTCAACAAAAACAGTGCACAGGTGTAGTTGTAAAATGTTGGTCTTGCTGGTAATCTGTTGTGCCATTTGGTGTAAGGGAGGGATAAAATGGAAACATAGATTACGACAAAAATGAGTTTATAAACAAGCCAGAAACCCCATCTCTACCAATCCCCTGTATCATTGTTGTTAATGAACAGTGGAATACTAAAACCAAAAATGTATATCGCCTTGATGATTGTGTCAATACTAGCAATGGTCATTGAGAGAATGAGAGTGTGCTTCGAACCATCCCATATACTAGCATAATTCCCTTGTAATAACAACACAAAAACGATGTCTTCCAATAACAGCATCCCAAATCGTTTTACAAAGACAAAATATTCTATGCAGTTGCTTGCCCAGTAGCACCCTGAAAGTTTTCTCACATAACTTTTCAGAGAAGGTCGATTGATGAAATACCCTGTCCAATCAACATTTGAATAGTCTGCATACAGGAAAAGTCATCTGTCTTCAAAGTCCATCTTTCATTGGATGTATATTTTTCTTCAGCGTAGATCAAAAGCATCATACTGTCGTTCTTTCACACCAATATTATTTAGATATCCAGGAAAAATCCTTGTTGATAAGCGCTCCCCAAATGAAAGTAGGTAATCTTTTGTACGCGGTGTCAACTCTTTCATCAAGGCAATTTTAGTTAGAAGTTGCTCACACTCCTGCAATAGCTCGGAAATAATTGACTCATCGATTCCAAGCTCCTTGACAGATCTTAAATGTAGCTCCTTTATGAATTCTAACTCCTTGACGTCTGGAACCATTGTTATACCACAGGTGATAATGGGAATTGAATAAAACACATTAACAGTCCTGTCATTTCCAGATTAGTCTCTCCGGACTATTTGTATTTCTGTTTGGGTTCTGGCTTCAATATATATGATAATTTCTAAGTTGTGGAGATGATTCACGAACCATCCAACAATAATGATGTGTCTTACAAACCCATATCCTTTTGAACAGCCGGTAACACTATCAGTTACAACATTGACTCCTTTTACAGTTTGATATCTAGATAGGAATGCCTCCTGCAACATTTAGTCTTTCACATCAGCTGACAAATCTCCCACAGATATAGGATAATCAGGTCCCATCTCAAAACGCTTTTCTCCAATACCAAATGCTGCCTAATTTAACCTATAAAATTTGTTGAATATTGGACATCTGCGCACCATTCAAACTTTGCAGGGTCCTTTCAGCTCCCGCATCACTTACAAAATCCACAAAACCATAACCTCCTGATTGCCCGGTCTGTTTAATGCCAATAATCTTGACAGAAGCAACCTATTTTTATCCTTCCTGATTGCATGCTATGACAGAGCACCTATCGTTTTCCTCATGGCAACTTTGCATGGATTCGATTTGTTAAGTGTTTGTATTTCGCCTTGACATATGGTGTAATTACCTATAATTACCTCATAGCTTGGTGCGTTGGATGCTAGGACTGTGTGCTAGGCTTGGGATCGAATACACTTGATAAACAAGCTTAGAACCTTGCATATATAACATATATATTTCTTTTTCATACTATGAAATAATAAACATAACAATAAAAAATGATGATACATTTTTTATGTTTTATATTCTCTTATAACATAGACATGGAAAGAAATAAATGACCTTATTTGTATCATGTATTGCAGGTCCAGAGGCATGCTAACAAAGGATTTATGAGCAGAGTAATCAGAAAGGAGCTTAATGAGCACTATGAACCAGCAGGACCTTCCAAAATTAAGACTGAACCTTGGCCTGCAACAAATGTCGAATCCAAAACCCCTGCTTTTGTTAATAAAGTTGTACAAACATTTCCTATTGATGAATTTTCCCCTCCCAACCAGATCAATGCCCACACCTTTCTGGAACAAGCCACTCAGACCCTACCTCAGCCTACTACTTGCAACGTTGAAACACAAACTCAGCCATGGGATGAGCAGGCAATAATAGAGAAATGGAAGAAAGAGTCTGTTGTTACACAGGCCAAAATCCTACAGGAACACAGACAAATCTGGATAAATCATACCTACTCAAATTGGGAAGATTTAGAGCAAACACGCTAGGAATCTCGTGCCCTTAAGAAACAGAACAAAGAGCTAAAAGGCAGATTTCTCCTGATATTTGACTTGGCACAAAAGCTATTGGCTACAAGGAAACCATCCTGCAATTACTCCTTGTTCCTCATGGAACGACTTACATGGTTTCAGATCAAATCAATCACAGAAGGTAGACCCCATGCAGTGTTACATCCAGCAGATTTTGTCAAAACCTTTGCAGAAGCCTCTGCTATGGATCAGCACCTCCTCTATGAGGCATATTTTCATAATGAGGCCATCCCTGAGAACTGACAGCTTAACCTTAACTCTCTTGTCGGTGACATCCAGATTCGGGCACTCACCTCCTTCCTCAACAATCAGATTATATGGCAGGATGACTTCCTAGCTACCAAGCACAATGAGGATAATCGCCTTCTCTGGATAAGGCCAGAACCACAAAATGCAGCCACCTTTGTTATAGAGTATTATTAGTTTTTAAAGAAACCAGGGATGACTCAACACATTCAGCAACTACAGACAACAGTGCTTCAGGATTTTCAATAGTTCATTATATCCACAGAGATTGCTGCCCTACAGGCAAATAACATGTTTTGGTAACAATCTACTGAGAAAATACAGGAACACAATCCTTTTATCCCCACTAATCTTGAGATAGCAATCTCCAGGGTACCTAGCTACATCAAGTGTGTTCAGCAATGTGCTGAAAGCTGGATAGGGTACCAGTTTCATTTTCCTATCCTCTGGTTGCCAACAGAGAAATATCAAGTCCATTATAAGTTTCTCAAAAAGGCCGAAACAACAACTTGGCAAAGGTTACAACGCGTTCAAGGGTTCAGAGCTCCAATAGACACCACCTTCCACAGCTATTGCTTGAGTAACTTGCACGCTCAGAGTCGATATTCAGATTCTGATTCAGAGTGAAGATGCCTGAGGACATGCAACATTTTAAGTTGGGGGGGATGTTAGGACCACATAATGTACCTTTTTGCCCACACTTTTTGTCACCATTACACCCTTGTTTCACTCACATTTAAACTCTCATTATTACTTTACCCTATCTTTCCAAAGGTATACAACGTCTCTTCTCTTTACTATATGTTTAATCTGTTTTGCATATAATTTTACATTACTCTCGTACTTAACCATTGATGTATAAGTGTTGAAACAGTTCGAACTACATATTAGCATTGAGGTATGTTGCTGAAACAGTCTGTGGACCACGATGCTGAAACAACAACTCACACAGAAGAAGTTGTTACACAATCCGTGGTCTATGATGCTGAAACAGCAACTGCTACACTCTCCGTGGTCAACGATGTTGAAACAGCAACTCACACAGAAGAATTTGTTACACAGCCCGCGGTCTACGATGTTGAAACAACAACACAAAACTGTTACATTGACCACAACAGCCGCACCTTGAGCTAGCATTAACCATCGCTGTTGCCTGAGACCAAGTTGCTGAAATAGTCAGAACGCAAATCCTGACATGATCAATCCACAACGGTCCTGACATGATCAATCCACAAAAGGGGATTGATCAATAAGATAATAACTTAATAATAAGTACAATATTCTTTGCAGTTACAATATTTTAGGAACATTGTGTGAATGAGGGCATGCAAAACCTCAGGCATGGGGGAGTGGTTGTTGGGACCTTCAGATTCTTTTTAGCTTCTGTCAGCAAGTCCAAATCAACATGTTCAGTGTTTGAATTGTACAGGAATTTCAAGAATTTTGGTAACAGTACAAAATTTCTACATTAGTTACCTACAGAATTCCGATACCAGTACTAAATTCCTGCACCAGTTTCAATACCAAGCAGTGCTCAATTTAAGCCATCATATTTTACACAATTTTTGTTGCAGCCCACAATACACATAAGAATGAAACTCAGTGTATTCCAGTCACACTGTGAGGTTTGAAAATTCCAGTTTGAAGATCATAAAGACATGTTCTAGTATTTTCTTGTTCTATTACTGCAGCAACATGTCTGCTACCAGTTAATAATCTGGTACTGGTGCTAAAGTAATATGATCATTGATTTGTACTTGACATTGTTTCCACTTCAGGTAATTGGAGGTATGAGCCAATATTTTCATGTTCTTTCTATCAAAGAATCATAAAATTCTTGTGTTGAATTGTTCTTTACTTTTATGTACACCTCCCTTTTACATGGTTACACTCACCCCTAAATGTATCATCCTTGTTACCCTTTAAAGAAAGAATTTCACATTCATCTCTATATGATCATGGGTGTGTCTACCTTATTACCTTGTCCTT
>JZKD02S1408638.1:96644-116075 GCA_000966675.3 Picea glauca | reverse complement strand
GAAGGGCACAAATCCAATTTATTATTTCTTATCGGCTCCACACCCAATGAAAAGGAAGCCCCCTCTCACATGCCCCTACACTCCGCTAGGAACCAAATATTTACCAGTCGTATAGAGGGCCAATACATAGATGCTAGTGCTTAATTTGAGGAGGCAGGACCTTCCCCTGCATTGATCTAGAGCATCGTTAGGGTGTTGCAATCCAACTTGAAAGTGAAAAAACTGCTACATCAGGAATCGTCGCAATAGCAGGGTGAGCTCTATCGCGCACTAAAAAATTACATATTGTTAATCGATCCTAAGCCCCGAGAATAAGTGTTCATCGGTAGCACCACAAGTGTTACATCACCACGTGGAAGTACAAGGAAGCACATTCTCTGGATAAATCCTTTAGCCTTGTGATGAATCAACTAGTTCGGTGCCTCAGGATTTGCCTTATGTCAAGCTATATTTGACGTAGGTACCTACATGGGATGTGTAAGTGTTTATGGCTTATATAATGGATGAGTTGGGTGATTAGTAGTGCAAATTGCGCCAGTGATATTTGGGGTTGCAACAAAGACATGCACAAGTAACGACTACTCGCGATGAATTCCTAAAACACCATGTGGTAGAGGTGGATATGCAAACCTCATTAATTAGTGTTGTATATGAGGTATATGTGTGTGTTCCCAGTTCATCTAGTGAATCTTATGATCTCCCTTCTCAAAAAAAACTTATCAAGGTTTAGGATGTTTTCAAACAACTACAAACCCATAAGTGGATCTCCAAGAGAAACTAAAGAGCACCCCATCATCAGATCAAGTGGAGTTGAAGAATAATACTATTGTTGTTGAAAAGTTGTTTAAGCAAGGAAAATGTAACACCCTGTTTCCCCCAGTTTGTAAAAATAACTGGACTGACCAAGAACTGTGGAAAACTCAAAAATGTGAATATGTGATGTGAATGGACCTTGTGGAAAAGGTCGATGAATGTGAATAATATTATGAATTTATATAGCAGGACTGTTGAGAGGGGATATTCTGAAAAAGAGACCACGATGGTTGCAGAAAGGCAGTGGAAGGCACCTATAAAGGTGGTGTTAACTTCCACCAAAAAAAATACCGTATTTGGACTTCACTGGCCCAGAGAACCAAAAGCAGCTCATTGGCCCCGAATTAAATGTCTCGCAAGCTGGTAGGTAGATGGCTCCTCAGGAATTAATGAGGGATGGGGAGGTGAACCGTCCATCCGTAGAGACGTCAGGCCTGACCAGCGTGAGGGAAATCGCGCCACATGCAACCTCGCAAGAGGATAAGGCGTGGGGGAGAAGCGATTGGGGGCAGACATGAGGGGAGAGAGATAACTCTGGTGATATGCGGAGTGAGTGATGTCAGAGAGGAAGGAGAGTAACCTTCACTCCTGGTCACTGGCAAACAGAGACGCAGTCTCATAGCATCGTGGTCTCAGCTCGGGGGTGGCTAGTGGTAAATCCGCTAGGAGTCGCTGAGCCTATGGTTGGGTGGAAACGAGCACCCCTCTCGGCAGTTGCATAACCCCTGGTGTTACTTTCTGATAAGTTTTTTGCCTTTGGCATCTTGAAATATATGTATTCTGACATTTATGATCATAAGCTGTGAAATTGTGAATGATTTCATTATAAGAATGTATGTATGGTGTCTTGATCTGTACTGGTAGTTGTATGTTTATAATGGAAAGACTACGTACAGATTATGATCTCATAAATCGTTATTTATATGCATACTGATCTAATTTAGACTTCATGCTTGGTTCTTGGGAGAGAGATACCCTTATCTTCCTCAGATAGTACCCTGGGTAAACCTCCCCATAGAGATACCCTTCTTGAAAATCCCATCAAGAGCCTGGAAGGAGGACGTGATGGCACAAGGCCTTAAGAAATCCCTGATAAGTATCGAATCGATGGAAGAGATCCCATCGGGAGATCTGTGGTCACTCATGACCATCAGATAAGAAGAAGAAGCTGGAAAGTTAAGTGCCTTAACCTTGATAGGTGGTGATCGACGGACGAGATTCCATCAGGAAATTTGTGGTCACACATGACCGTTAGATTCGCAAGAGAAAGTAGGATGTTAAGTGCCTTACCCATGTCACTTTCTTTGTCTTCATGGGTAGCGAAGAGATCGGGATCGTAGATCCCCAAGGTCCATGAGAACATCTGGACCGTTGATTTTTCCACGTCCAGGAAGTCGTGGGAGAATGCACAAGTTAGGAACCCGTCTGAGCCATCAAATCTCGGCTGGAAAACCCGACATCCATTGGATCTATCAAGAGATACCCGAGGGTTAAACTCCCAGTGAATAGGGGTAAAAGCCCCAAAGAAGATATGGACCATTCGATTTAAGGAGGCCATGTGTCGTGAGATTACCCATTTCAGGAAATCGGGAATCGCGAACTCAGGAGTTCTGGTGATGAGAGATCGGGAGAAACCCCGAAACAAATATGGACCATCTGATTTAAGGAGGCCACGTGTCGTGAGATTTCCCATTTCGGGGAATCGGGAATCATGAACTCGAGAGTTCTGGTGATGAGAGATCGGGACTTTCCATGGTGGAAACCCCGAGACAAATCTGGACCGTCCAATTTAAGGAGGCCACATGTCATGAGATTTCCCATTTTGGGAAATCGAGAATCATGAACTCGGGAGTTCTGGTGACGAGAGATCGGGACTTTCTAGGGTGGAAACCTCGAGACAGATCTGGACCGTCTGACTTAAGGAGGATACGTGTCGAGTTATTAACCACATCGGGAAACCAGGGATCGAGGATTCGGGAGTCCCGTGGTTGAGAGTTCGGACTCCCATGATGATAAGTCCCGATGAACGGACGAGATTCTTTCAGAGGATCTCAGAGTCTATAACGACCGTCATATGTGAGGAAGATATGTCAACTTTAATTTGGGGCGCGAATGCACCTTAGGGTAAGTGGCAAGTAGATCTAGACGGCCAGAGTCTACCCGACCAGATCTACGGCTGAGGCTTCAATCCGGAGCCCCCTTGTTGTTCTGCCTTTAGTGGTGAGAGGGGGTCCGAAATAAAACGTGCAACTCTTGAATGGCCAGGACTTATTCGCCTAGATCAACGGTGCTCAAGTGAATTTCGGACCCCCCTTTCCATTCTGCCTTTAATGGGAGGGGGGGGTCCAGAATGGCGTGGCGTGTGAAGCGGGACCCGCCTCCTATCATGTCGCCCTCCGGGTCGTGTTTCCCCTCTCGCCACCTATACTCCACTCAACCATGCAACAGGGTCGTTCTTAATGGCCATTTTCTAACCCTGTAGGGATTCATCCCTATTGGCCAGTCACTAGCCCTGTCAGGGTTCGGAGGGTGCAGATTCGAACGGTTCAACACTCCTATAGCGTCGCGGCGAGAAATTAAACGAGGCACCATGCGTATTTGACCTTTGAGCATGACCTGCGAGCACATGGGGGAGAGAGAGAGAGAGAGAGAGAGAGAGAGAGAGAGATAGCTTACGCTATGCCTTCGTAGATATTTCGAGAGCTCTGATTCTACAGAAATCAACGAAAAACATGATTATGGTAGTGGGTACGTTACAGAAAATCTCACGGAGAAGGATTCTTAGGGGTGGTCGACTTTAGCTTCTAGATATGGACTCACCTAAAAAATGCCCCTGAAATAAGTACCATTGAGGACCACATACATGCATGGGAAGCATATATAAATGAAAAGGAACAATCACTTTCCTCCATCCAATATACAATGCACAAGGAGGTGATGGCGGAAATATCCTACCTCCATCAAAAAATCACATCGACCCAAAGTGAGAAATGGATGATGTCCATTGTCTTGTTGGAATTGCAAGAATAGGTCGAGCAACAATGCTACGTGCTTGCAAATGCACGGGAAAAGAAATCCCTAGTGATCAAGTTGGGTACGTAGATCAAGCCTACCCCTAGGTCCACAAAACTAGAAAAGGTTGACAAATTTTTCCAAGATATAAAGGAACTATTGGAGTTATTTCATCAATTCGACTCGTAGTTCCAGGACTTCATTACCTGGCTCATGTCAAAGGTACCATATATCGCCTCTGTCACGCCACAATGAGGTTTGTTGGCTTGAGGATGATCCACCTTTTCATCATTTTCCTCATTATTGAAACACCATTGTTCAGTAACCTTTCACCATTTTTCCCATTGCTGAAACACCACTGTCAGCAACCTTTCACCATTTTCCCCATTGCTGAAACACCACTGTCAGCAACCTTTCATCATTTTCCATTGCCAAAACACCACGGTTCTACAATTCTTCACATTTTCCATTGCTGAAACACCACTGCCAGTAACCTTTCGCCATTTTTTCCATTTCCGAAACTCCACTATTCCGCAATTATTCACATTCTCCCATTGCTAAAACACCACTGTCAGCAACTTTTCACCATTTTCCCATTGATGAAACAACATTGTTCAACAATTGTTTCTCCCTTCTTTCTATTGCTGAAACACCACTTCCTCAGTAGTATTCTGCGACATCAGTCTTCAGCAAACATTTCTCTATTCTTCCTATCGCTGAAGCACCAACTTTTCAGTAGTCTCTGTCATTAAGCCTTTGTGCTCTCATACTATATTTTGTCCTTCCAGTGAACAAATCCTTGATACAATTCAGCTAACAAATCAAAAGTCTTCGCCACGGCCACTACAGAACTATTATGGACAAGCATTGTATTTTGTTTAAGTACGAATCAAAAGGTAAAGGTGAGGTATGTAAATTCTATGTAAATACAATTGAGCTATAGTTAATGAGAAGATTCCAAATGATTATTACCACTTGTGTAAAATCATTATTAACCGCACTTGAAAGGGGGGGGAAATATCAAACTTGTATACCATCATTTCACACGAATTAACCACCGCCATTCCTATTTACCATCCTTTCGTTTGTTTCACCACCATTTGCATGCCTTCACTCGAAAAAATTACTCTACACAGAAGTTGTTACTCGACTCTTTGACAGTTTATTTTACTGAGCTGTTAGCTATGGGAGGCTCTGTTATACGGTACGAACCTGCCACAATAGCCCTGTTAGAACTATATCCAGAAGCCTATCAATTTTTTCTGCAGGCATGATGGCTCAGTTATTTTCAGAGACTCCAGGGGTTTGATCAACAACAGGTTCTGCAATTTTCTCAAAATCTCCAGGAAGATCATTCCATTGTTCAAGGGGTTCGCATTTCAGTTATAGAAGAGGATATAGCTCAGGTTTTGAGTCTCCCTACCAATGTCCTTCGCTTGTTCAGTCGCAAACATGTCATCTTGAATGCCCAGCAGGATTTCCTCTTGCCAGGAGAACAAATTGAACCTAAAGGCCGGGGTGTCTGACTCAGCTCGTTGCCGCCTCCATGGCCAGAAGTTGCAAAATTCGTCAAACACTACCTTACCTGCGAAGTCCAATACCAAGTAGTCTACAAGCACAATTTTGTCCTGTTGTCTCATTTACGGCATAATAGATTGGTGAACATTCCTTATTACCTGCTCGTTTGTCTTAAAAATATGTCGCACTACTGTAAAAAGGATAAATATCCCGCCCTTTCACTCACCCATCACCGTCTCGTTCAACTTCTTATGCAAAAGGGTTTTTCCCAACAAAACCCTCCACTAAACAACCCACCTATAGATCCCCAAGAAGCCGTTGAAATTCCTGAAAATCTTCAGGAACAGCAACCACAAAACCCTCCAGACTCTCTAGAAATACCTAACAGTCTACCTATAGACCCAATCAGTCCAATTAACCCCCCTACCATACCAAGCCCGCCCCACACTTTACCAGAATCATCCACTCCTTCCCTTCATAATATTAGCGATGATTCTGAGCCAGACAATTATCTCTGTCCCATCATTGAGGAAAAACCCCCACGTAAACGAAAGAAAATTCCTTTCTTTCTGCCCTTTTTACAAAGAAAACGAACAAGGGCCTCAATAAGGGCAGCCACTACTGCCACTTCCCTATACCCCCAACCCATCCGACTAATACCCCATACACCTCCAACCTCCCAAATGTCAGAATCTTTGACTATTCCACCCACGGGCACTGAAACACAAGAACCAGATGCCCAGGGTGTTGCGACATCATCCATTTCAAATAAAGTAGCTAAAACAAAAGAACCAGATACCCATTTAGTAGCTGAAACACAAGAACCAGCTACACATTCAGTGGCTGAAACACAAGAACCAGCCATAGCTGCCACACAATAACCAGCTACAGTTGAAACACAAGAACCAACTACTGACATTGATACTGAGATACAGGAAGCAGAGGTCCACGGTGTTGCAACATTACTTTCCTTACATCAAGAAGTTGAAACACAAGAATCAACTGTCGATCCTGTAGTTTCTCCATAAGAACCAGCTAGTGTGGTTGTGACTGCTACACAAGAACTAGTCACTCCTCAACCAGAACCAACAATGACCTCTGTCTTACAAGAAAATGAGTTCCTAAAATCTGAATTGGAAGCCTACAAGCAAGAGCTATCCACAGCAAAGGAAGCCTATGAGAAGGAACTTAATTTGTACACCCTAGCTCGCACAGTGACCATGTCAAAAGGAACTCCAACAGAGAATCCGTGTAGAGAATATATGTGTTGTCAATGTGGGGACATCTACTATCAAGCAGGCTACAAAGTAATTCACATCCCAATGCTAGGAGCTTCCCCTGCTCCTTCAAATTTTGCAGTCAAAGAAGAAGAACTTGTTGTTACACAAGAACCAGCTATAGCTGTCACACAAGAACCAGCTACAGCTGAAACACAAGAACCAGCAGGAACTTCCAAAATTAAGATTGAACCTTGGCCTGCAACAAATGTCGAATCCAAAACCCCTGCTTTTGTTAATAAAGTTGTACAAACATTGCCTATTGATGAATTCGCCCCTCCCAACCAGATCAATGCCCACACCTTTGCGGAACAAGCCACTCAGACCCTACCTCAGCCTACTACTTGCAATGCTGAAACACAAACTCAGCCATGGGATGAGCAGGCAATAATAGAGAAATGGAAGAAAGAGTTTGTTGTTACACAGGCCAAAATCCTATAGGAACACAGACAAATCTGGACAAATCATACCTACTCAAATTTGTTATCACTCCAGGAAACTCTCCTAGGATGTAAGTCGGAGATGCCTGGTAACTAACTCTTTTTGGGAAATGTTTTCTCAATATTTGATGTGGTTTTTGGATCAAGATGAATATCTATGGACTGGACTCTATTTTCAAGACTGTCTAGAAATATAAAATCTCACAAGGCCTTCTAGCAATGTATTCAGACAAGGTTTGATTAAATGAAAGAGGATATAGATACTGAACCAGATTATACTCATATAAAACAAGCACAATGGGTTTAATAACTAAGGAAATATATTATGATCATCAACTTAATCAATCAATAAATGATATGACAGTCACATACAGATTGAATGAGCATCAATAAAGAACCTTCACTCATAAGATATCATAGAACAGAAAAGAAAATCTGACAACACAACTGAAGGAAGCCTCCAATTTTTCATAAAATAAGAATAGGTCTCTTGGTTACAGTAGCAGCATCTAGAACTCAATATCGAACCCCTACTCAGACTGAATTCCCAGGATTTATAGCCTTTACAAACAGTTTCCAGATACTGAAAGAATGGATCTGTTATACTAAAAATAGAAAGTCAAATTACATTTACAAAAAGATAGGGATAAAACCCAAAAAGGAAGACAATCTCTATGAGCTGGTCCTTAAAATCTGTTGACAGTTGATGACGTGAAGATTAGCCTTCCAACGCTTCTTCAAACTGTTCTTCTAAAGATAAATTTGAGCTAATGATGTGTGGCCAAAAACCCCTGAAATTTTGCCTATGAAAAGATGCCAAATGTGATTAAAGCTCTTCTTCTTACCTTATCCCTTATAAATAGTCTTTAAATCTGACTTGATAATTCAATATCTGACTATTCGAAGAAGTTTCGTCTCATTCTGATTTGAAAATTTCTGATCTGGGCGAAATTTCAAGCATTATGGTTATTACAGACTTTTGGTGGTTAAGAGTATTGAGTTTTGAATCCCTTATCCACCGAAAAGGCCTCCTTTCAGTGGTTAATGAGTGCTCCTGGGCTCGCCTAAACCACCGAAAATCAAATCACTGTCAAAAATCAAAATCCAAAAACTGTATTTACCTGCATGATGGTATTTAATTTCGAGGATTCTTAGAATAAATTCCCTTCTTTCTGTCATCAACAGTTGTTCATCCAATCTCCTGCTCCCCTCATGTTCCTCTGCTTGTTTGTACTCTAATTGCACTGTTGTCCCTCTTTCCAAAGCATCATTCACAAGACTTGAAGTTTCTCTGCATGCTCTTGTAAACAGATTACTCCCATATCATACATTCTCTCACAAAATCCTGCAGCTTAGAATAGTAGACATCCTTCAAGTATAAGTCTTCTTCCTGGAAAGAAAATCCCAGATGACAGTAAGTCACAGCCAAGTGCAGATATGATATTCAACAAAAACAGTGCACAGGTGTAGTTGTAAAATGTCGGTCTTGCTGGTAATCTGTTGTGCCATTTGGTGTAAGGGAGGGATAAAATGGAAACATATATTACGACAAAAATGAGTTTATAAACAAGCCAGAAACCCCATCTCTGTCAATCCCCTGTATGATTGTTGTTAATGAACAGTGGAATACCAAAACCAAAAATGTATATCGCCTTGGTGATTGTGTCAATACTAGCAATGGTCGTTGAGAGAATGAGAGTGCGCTTCGAAGCATCGCATATACTAGCATAATTCCCTTGTAATAACAACACAAAAATGTTGTCTTCCAATAACAGCATCCCAAATCGTTTTACAAAGACAAAATATTCTATGCACTTTCTTGCCTAGTAGCACCCTGAAATTTTTCTCACATAACTTTTCAGAGAAGGTCGATTAATGAAATACCATGTCCAATCAACATTTGAATAATCTGCATACAGGAAAAGTCATCTGTCTTCAAAGGCCAGCTTTCATTGGATGTATATTTTTCTTCAGCGTAGATCAAAAGCATCATACTGTCGTGCTTTCACACCAATAGTATTTAGATATCCAGCAAAAATCCTTGTTGATAAGCGCTCCCCAAATGAAAGTAGGTAATCTTTTGTACACGGTGTCAACTCTTTCATCAAGGCAATTTCAGTTAGAAGTTGCTCACACTCCTGCAATAGCTCGGAAATAATTGACTCATCGATTCCAATCTCCTTGACAGTTCTTAAATGTAGCTCCTTTATGACTTCTAACTCCTTGACGTCTGGAACCATTGTTATACCACAGGTGATAATGGGAATTGAATAAAATGCATTAACAGTTCTGTCATTTCCAGATTAGTCTCTCCGGACTATTTTTATTTCTGTTTGGGTTATGGCTTCAATATATATGATAAATTCTAAGTTGTGGAGATGATTCACGAACCATCCAACAATAATGATGTGTCTTACAAACCTGGATCCTTTCGAACGTCCGATAACCCTATCAGTTACAACATTGACTCCTTTTACAGTTTGATATCTAGATCGGAATGCCTCTTGCAACATTTAGTCTGTTACATCAGCTGACAAATCTCCCACAGATATAGGATAATCAGGTCCCATCTCAGGATGCTTTTCTCCAATACCAAATGATGCCTAATTTAACCTGTAAAAATTGTTGAATATTGGACATCTGCGCACCATTCAAACTTTGCAGGGTCCTTTTAGCTCTCGCATGGCTTACAAAATCCACAAAACCATAACCTCCTGATTGCCCGGTCTGTTTAATGCCAATAATCTTGACAGAAGAAACCTATTTTTATCCTTCCTAATTGCATGCTATGACAGAGCACCTATCATTTTCCTCGTGGCAGCTTTGCATGAATTCGATTTTTTAAGTGCTTGTATTTCGCCTTGACATATGGTGTAATTACCTGTAATTACCTCATAGCTTGGTGCGCTGGATGCTAGGACTGTGTGCTAGGCTTGGGATCGAATACACTTGATAAACAAGCTTAGAACCTTGCATATATAACGTATATATTTCTTTTTCATACTATGAAATAATAAACATAACAATAAAAAATGATGATACATTTTTTATGTTTTATATTCTCTTATAACATAGACATGGAAAGAAATAAATGACCTTATTTGTATCATGTATTGCAGGTCCGGAGGCATGCTAACAAAGGATTTATGAGCAGATTAATCAGACAGGAGCTTAATGAGCACTATGAAGGTTTTGATACTGACCAAGAGTATCAAGAAGACGATAAAACCTATGAAGAATTGATAGAAATGCAATCAAAATAGCGATGCATTTTTTATTGCTAACATCTGGCTCCTACTTGGGGATGAATCCTCCCTGCGAGGTTTCAAGAACTCCAGATATGATGCCTTTCCTGGTGAAATCTCAAACAGAACTTTAAACTCTAGTGTTCCATTGGGCATGGAGTCAATTACCCTGTAAAACCAATCTCTAAAAATTCTCAAACTCTGTGCTACTGATCTTCCGTAAACCTTCAAAACCTGCCTTTATTCAGCCAAGTTAAACATTATTTCTGCTGCAAACTGGAAATGCTCGGGCGAGATTATTTCCTACTCCTACACTAACCAGCTCTGCCATTTGTTAGGTGAACGTTGATTTCCATAGAACCCACCCAAGAAATTTGAACACTGAAGAAATCTTGTCTTTATTACTGTTCAACAAATGATGTTGAACATGCAACCACAGTGACAAGGAGCTTTTTAGGAAACCATACTTACCTGAAAACATGGGCAAGTTGAAGAAATCTGAAACTTTCAAACCCTCTGAAAAGTGTAACTCCATGAAGGCTGCCACTGGATCCTTGAAAAGAAGGTAAGAAACATGCTGCTCCTCGAGAAATAGTTGCACATATATGGCAGCCTCTTGCTCAGCCATGACTATTTCTTTGCTAGAAAACTGATCCCCTTTTTGTCCTCTTGAGATCAACTCGTGATCATCAAAAGCTACAATTTCATTATCAGAATGATGCTGACAAGAGGAAAACAAAACAATATTTCCATCACATGGATTAGGCTCAGCTGAGAACATATAATTTATTATGCAATCGTCAGTCATCATAGGCTCTTCTTGATTTGCAAACTTATCATAAGATTCACAGGCATACATGTCTATGGAATACTCAGTGAACACTGAAAAATCTAACCCTGAAACTGAATTGAAATTACATGTTGGCTGCTGCCCCAAATCTGCTCCAACTTCATTTCTCTCCTGCTCAACCATGGTTGTTCCTTTGCTGGAAAACTGATCATCTTCTTGTTCCCTGTCTCTAGAACATTCTGCCAATGTTGACGAATCTGATTCTAAATCTGAAATGTACTCACCCTCAGGCTGCTGGTCCAAATTTGCTTCATACTCACTGCTTTCTTGCTCAGAATCTGAAATATACTCACAGTCTTCTTGCTCATATGTTTGCAAATTTTCAGAATCGGCTTGCATTCTGATCCACCTAGATGCACGGATGTTCTCCTCTACCTCTTGAGCATCTTCAAACAAGTTCCCTAATGATGAAGACTTCCTTTCCAGCAAGAGAAGGACAAGTTCATTATGTTGAGCCATAAGATAGTATATCATGGCAGTAATCTCAGTAGGCCGAATCTCCAATGGGATGTCATAATAAACACGATGAAACCTTTTATTGAAAACATGCAAGGCTTCATCTTGCTCTCGCTTCAAAACATAAAAGTCAGCAAGGTAAGAATCTAGAGATTTGTACTTGCCCCAATACTTCAGGAAAGCATTAGAGAACTCGGTCCAAGAACCAATTGAATCAGCGCTCAGACTTTTAAACCATGTAGCAGCATCTTTGATCAAAGATTTCAAAAACATTCTCATGATCGCATCTTCATGCACAATTGAAAAATGATCAACAAAATCCAAAAAGGATTCTGCGTGCCCCTCGGCTGAAGTTTGATTCTCTCCAGAAAACAAAAGGAGATATTCATAACAGTCATCAGGATAAGGATGAAGAAGATAGGGTAGTTGTAAAGGTTTGAACATCTTCGTCCGGATCTTAACTTGAAAAGCAGTGGGCTGATCATGAGAGATGGTAAGTTGTTGATCAGGTTCAGAAATTATGGCCAGAGGGGTTGAGATCTGGACAGGTTTAAAAACAATTTCGATTTTTTCATGGTCACATGGCTGTTCAGATTCTAAAGGAAAAGAAATACGGTGGTCATCTTTACAAATGGGTTGAGGTAAGACTACCGAATCTACAAATATAATGCAGGGCTGCGGGATTTCTTCTTCTAAAGATGGATATATACAAGAAGGATGATGATTTTCTGAATATACAAAGTAGAAAATAATTCTCTTTACATGCAAAGGGAAAAACACGAAAGATTTGATAAATAAATACAACAGTTCATGAAGCAGACTAATGAACTGGTACCTGGACTTGGAATTCAACTCTTTCATCTTCTGTTAACCGGATCCTCCCCAGTGGAGTCTTTAATCGTGGAGTCGCCAGATAGAAGATTACAACCAATATGATGCACAGCCTTTGTCTATCATCAAAAGCTGAAACTATGTCATCTCCTAGGGAAGATGAGCTTCAATCTCCTCTCCCTGGCAACGGCGCCAATTTGTTATCACTCCAGGAAACTCTCCTAGGCTGTAAGTCGGAGATGCCCGGTAACTAACTCTTTTTGGGAAATGTTTTCTCAATATTTGATGTGGTTTTTGGATCAAGATGAATATCTATGGACTGGACTGTATTTTCAAGACTGTCTAGAAATATAAAATCTCACAAGGCCTTCTAGCAATGTAGTCAGACAAGGTTTGATTAAATGAAAGAGGAGATAGCTACCGAACCAGATTATACTCATATAAAACAAGCACAATGGGTTTAATAACTAAGGAAATATCTTATGATCATCAACTTAATCAATCAATAAATGATATGACAGTCACATACAGATTGAATGAGCATCAATAAAGAACCTTCACTCATAAGATATCAGAGAACAAAAAAGAAAATCTGACAACACAACTGAAGGAAGCCTCCAATTTTTCATAAAATAAGAATAGGTCTCTTGGTTACAGTAGCAGCATCTAGAACTCAATATTGAACACCTACTCAGACTGAATTCCCAGGCTTTATAGCCTTTACAGACAGTTTCCAAATCCTGAAAGAATGGATCTGTTATACTAAAAATAGAAAGTCAAATTACATTTACAAAAATATAGGGATAAAACCCAAAAAGGAGGATAATCTCTATGAGCTCGTCCTTAAAATATGTTGACTGTTGATGACATGAGGATTAGCCTTCCAAGTCTTCTTCAAACTGTTCTTCTAAAGATAAATTCGAGCTGATGATGTGTGGCCAAAAACCCCTGAAATTTTTCCTATGAAAAGATGCCAAATGTGATTAAAGCTCTTCTTCTTACCTTATCCCTTATAAATAGTCTTTAAATCTGACTTGATAATTCAATATCTGACTATTCGAAGAAGTTTCGTCTCATTCTGATTTGAAAATTTCTGATCTGGGCGAAATTTCAAGCATTATGGTTATTACAGACTTTCAGTGGTTAAGAGTATTGAGTTTTGAATGTCTTATCCACCGAAAAGGCCTCCTTTCAGTGGTTAATGAGCTCTCCTAGGCTCGCCTAAAGCACCGAAAATCAAATCACTGTCAAAAATAAAAATCTCAAAAATGTATTTACCTGCATGATGGTATTTAATTTCGAGGATTCTTAGAAGAAATTCCCTTCTTTCTGTCATCAACAGTTGTTCATCCAATCTCCTTCTCCCCTCCTGTTCCTCTCCTTGTTTGTACTCTGATTGCACTGTTGTCCCTTTTTCCAAAGCATCATTCACAAGACTTGAAGTTTCTCTGCATGCTCTTGTAAACAGATTACTCCCATATCATACATTCTCTCACAAAATCCTGCAGCTTAGAATAATAGACATCCTTCAAGTATAAGTCTTCTTCCTGGAAAGAAAATCCCAGATGACAGTAAGTCACATCCATGCGCAGATATGATATTCAACAAAAATAGTGCACAGGTGTAGTTGTAAAATGTCGGTCTTGCTGGTAATCTGTTGTGCCATTTGGTTTAAGGGAGGGATAAAATGGAAACATAGATTAGGACAAAAATGAGTTTATAAACAAGCCAGAAACCCCATCTCTGCCAATCCCTTGTATCATTGATATTAATGAACAGTGGAATACCAAAACCAAAAATGTATATCACCTTGATGATTGTGTCAATACTAGCAATGGTCGTTGAGAGAATGAGAGTGAGCTTCGAAGCATCCCATATACTAGCATAATTCCCTTGTAATAACAACACAAAAATGTTGTCTTCCAATAACAGCATCCCAAATCGTTTTACAAAGACAAAATATTCTATGCAGTTGCAGTTGCTTTCCCAGTAGCACCCTGAAAGTTTTCTCACATAACTTTTCAGAGAAGCTCGATTGATGAAATGCCCTGTCCAATCAACATTTGAATAATCTGCATACAGGAAAAGTCATCTGTCTTCAAAGGCCAGCTTTCATTGGATGTATATTTTTCTTCAGCATAGATCAAAAGCATCATATTGTCGTGCTTTCACACCAATATTATTTAGATATCCAACAAAAATCCTTGTTGATAAGCACTCCCCAAATGAAAGTAGGTAATCTTTTGTATGCGGTGTCAACTCTTTCATCAAGGCAATTTCAGTTAGAAGTTTCTCACACTCCTGCAATAGCTCAGAAATAATTGACTCATCGATTCCAAGCTCCTTGACAGTTCCTAAATGTAGCTCCTTTATGAATTATAACTCCTTGACGTCTGGAACCATTGTTATACCACAGGTGATAATGGGAATTGAATAAAACGCATTAACAGTTCTTTTATTTCCAGATTAGTCTCTCCGGACTATTTGTATTTCTGTTTGGGTTCTGGCTTCAATATATATGATAATTTCTAAGTTGTGGAGATGATTCACAAACCATCCAACTATAATGATGTGTCTTACAAACCCGTATCCTTTTGAACGGCCGGTAACCCTATCAGTTACAACATTGACTCCTTTTACAGTTTGATATCTAGATCAGAATGCCTCTTGCAACATTTAGTCTGTCACATCAGCTGACAAATCTCCCACAGATATAGGATAATCAGGTCCATCTCAGGACGCTTTTCTCCAATACCAAATGCTGCCTAATTTAACCTGTAAAAATTTTTGAATATTGGACATCTGCGCACCATTCAAACTTTGCAGGGTCCTTTCATCTCCCGCATGGCTTACAAAATCCACAAAACCATAACCTCCTGATTGCCCGATCTATTTAATGCCAATAATATTGACAGAAGCAACCTATTTTTATCCTTCCTGATTGCATGCTATGACATAGCACCTATCATTTTCCTCGTGGCAGCTTTGCATGGATTCGAT
Source organism: Picea glauca (assembly GCA_000966675.3). Taxonomy (NCBI): domain Eukaryota; kingdom Viridiplantae; phylum Streptophyta; class Pinopsida; order Pinales; family Pinaceae; genus Picea; species Picea glauca. The sequence continues at coordinate 100,633 of JZKD02S1408638.1, read as the reverse complement.
TTGTTAAGTGCTTGTATTTCGCCTTGACATATGGTGTAATTACCTGTAATTACCTCATAGCTTGGTGCGCTGGATGCTAGGACTGTGTGCTAGGCTTGGGATCGAATACACTTGATAAACAAGCTTAGAACCTTGCATATATAACGTATATATTTCTTTTTCATACTATGAAATAATAAACATAACAATAAAAAATGATGATAGATTTTTTATGTTTTATATTCTCTTATAACATAGACATGGAAAGAAATAAATGACCTTATTTGTATCATGTATTGCAGGTCTGGAGGCATGCTAACAAAGGATTTATGAGCAGAGTAATCAGACAGGAGCTTAATGAGCACTATGAAGGTTTTGATACTGACCAAGAGTATCAAGAAGATGATAAAACCTATGAAGAATTGATAGAAACACAATCAAAATAGTGATGCATTTTTTATTGCTAACAGCTGTCACACAAGAGCCAGCTACAGCTGAAACACAAGAACCAGCAGGACCTTCCAAAATTAAGACTGAACCTTGGCTTACAACAAATGTCGAATCCAAAACCCCTACTTTTGTTAATAAATATGTACAAACATTGACTATTGATGAATTTTCCCCTCCCAGCCAAATCAATGCCCACACCTTTGTGGAACAAGCCACTCAGACCCTACCTCAGCCTACTACTTGCAACGCTAAAACACAAACTCAGCCATGGGATGAGCAGGCAATAATAGAGAAATGGAAGAAAGAGTCTGTTGTTACACAGGCCAAAAGCCTATAGGAACACAGAGAAATCTGGATAAATCATACCTACTCAAATTGGGAAGCTTTGGAGCAAACACGCTAGGAATATCGTGCCCTTAAGAAACAGAACAAAGAGCTAAAAGGCAGATTTCTCCTGATATTTAACTTGGCACAAAAGCTATTGGCTGCAAGGAAACCATCCTGCAATTACTTCTTGTTCCTCATGGAACGACTTACATGGTTTCAGATCAAATCAATCACAGAAGGTAGACCCCATGCAGTGTTACATCCAGGAGATTTTGTCAAAACCTTTGCAGAAGCCTCTGCTATGGATCAACACCTCCTCTGTGAGGCATATTTTCATAATGAGGCCATCCCTGAGAACCGACAGCTTAACCTTAACCCTCTTATCGGTGACATCTAGATTCGGGCACTCACCTCCTTCCTCAACAATCAGATTATATGGCAGGATGACTTCCTAGCTGCTAAGCACAATGAGGATAATCGCCTTCTCTGGATAAGGCCAGAACCACAAAATGCAGCCACCTTTGTTATAGAGTATTATCAGTTTTTAAAGAAACCAGGGATGACTCAACACATTCAGCAACTACAGACAACAGTGCTTCGGGATTTTCAACAGTTCATTAGATCCACAGAGATTGCTGCCCTACAGGAAAATAACATGTTTTGGCAACAATCTACTGAGAAAATACAGGAACACAATCCTTTTAGCCCCACTAATCTTGAGATAGCAATCTCCAGGGTACCTAGCTACATCAAGTGTGTTCAGCAATGTGCTGAAAGATGGATAGGGTACCAGTTTCATTTTCCTATCCTCTGGTTGCCAACAGAGAAATATCAAGTCCATTATAAGTTGCTCAAAAAGGCCGAAATAGTAGCTTGGCAAAGGTTACAACGCGTTCAAGGGTTCAGAGCTCCAATAGACGCCACCTTCCACAGCTATTGCTTGAGTAACTTGCACGCTAAGAGTCGATATTCAGATTCTGATTCAGAGTGAAGTTGCCTGAGGACATGCAACATTTTAAGTTGGGGGGGATGTTAGGACCACATAATGTACCTTTTTTCCCACACTTTTTGTCACCATTACACCCTTGTTTCACTCATATTTAAACTCTCATTATTACTTTACCCTATCTTTCCAAAGGTATACAACATCTCTTCTCTTTACTATATGTTTAATCTGTTTTGCATATAATTTTACATTACTCTCGTACTTAACCATTGATGTATAAGTGTTGAAACAGTTCGAACTGCAGATTAGCATTGAGGTATGTTGTTGAAACAGTCTGTGGACCACGATGCTGAAACAACATCTCACACAGAAGAATTTGTTACACTCTCCGTGGTCTATGATGCTGAAACAACAACTGCTAGACTCTTTGTGGTCAATGATGCCGAAACAGCAACTCACACAGAAGAAGTTGTTACACAACCCGCGGTCTACGATGCTGAAACAGCAACACAAAATTGTTACATTGACCACGACAGCCGCACCTTGAGCTAGCATTAACCATCGCTGCTGCCTGAGACCAAGTTGCTGAAACAGTCAGAACGCAAATCCCGACATGATCAATCCACAAAAGGGGATTGATCAACAAAATAATAACTTAATAATAAGTAGAATATTCTTTGCAGTTACAATATTTCAGCAACATTGTGTGCATGAGGGCATGCAAAACCTCAGGCATGGGGGAGTGGTTGTTGGGACCTTCAGATTCTTTTCAGCTTCTACCAGCAAGTCCAAATCAACATGTTCAGTGTTTGAATTGTACAGGCATTTCCAGAATTTTGGTAACAGTACAAAATTTCTACATTAGTTACCTACAGAATTCCGATACCAGTACTAAATCCCTACACCAGTTTCAGTACCAAGCAGTGCTCAATTTCAGCCATCATATTTTACACAATTTCTGTTGCAGCCCACAATACACATAAGAATGAAACTCAGTGTATTCCAGTCACACTGTGAGGTTTGAAAATTCTAGTTTGAAGATCATAAAGACATGTTCTAGTATTTTCTTGTTCTATTACTGCAGCAACACGTCTACTACCAGTTAATAATCTGGTACTGGTGCTAAAGTAATATGATCATTGATTTGTACTTGACATTGTTTCTACTTCAGGTAATTGGAGGTATGAGCCAATATTTTCATGTTCTTTCTATCAAAGAATCATCTAAGTCTTGTGTTGAATTGTTCTTTACTTTTACATGGTTACACTCACCCCTAAATGTATCATCCTTGTTACCCTTTAAAGAAAGAATTTCACATTCATCTCTATATGATCATGGGTGTGTCTACCTTATTACCTTGTCCTTCTGAAAAAGTGATTAATAATTGAAACATCCATTGAAAAGTGGTGACACCATTATGTCTAATACTAACCTAGTTGATTCAACAAGCTCTTATCCAAGTTTCTCTTACAAGCTTCTCTTACAAGCTTCTCTTGGGTGGTATTGATGAAAAACTTCATGTGGTGGACCACTCCTATAAAACCTCAATGGACCTTTATGAGAATCCTAACATGATTATCTAGAGGGACCTCTTAATCATTATTTTATATGTTCAGTTATACATTGAATAGTTGATATTTAAAGCTAATGTGGATGATGTCACACTTGGGCTAAATACAAATAATCGATTATGTGCCTAATAACTCTAAAACACTCTCGTACCACCTTCCTTCTTTATACTCTAAAGTTTTCAATGAACAGTATACATCATTCTAAATATTTTGAGTACTATAATAAAAATAAGTATGAGGAAGTACAAGTAAAATCGTCGGGGTACTTAATAGGCTTGTTGGCAACGGGGCTATGTCTAGTAAAGGGAGTTGAAAAACATAACGAGGCACACCTAAAACTAAATGAAAAACCCTTGGGTCTCATTTTTAATCAATCATTATCAAATAAAAATTAGGAGATAACCTTTATATCTCTCGAATGATGTTCTTAATAACCTTCCAGTATCCACCTTAGGGTTCTATCTTTAAAATGAATAGGTTTGCATGAAAGTGGGACCCTTAGTATGTGTAATTCACCCTACCTAAGCAAGAAGAACTATATCTCTATAAAATTGGATAAGAGACAAGTTAATCATATTGGGATGTATTCTTTTATGTGTTCCTTTCTTCTAATGGGATCTAGACTATAACTATATCACTTTTATTTTAAAGGTAATATAGTTAAAAGACCTATGAGTTAAAATTCATTTGTGAAATCTCTTGGCAAAATACTACAG
>JZKD02S1408638.1:49318-74702 GCA_000966675.3 Picea glauca | reverse complement strand
TGGTCACTTATTTCTTGGAAAATTACATGAGGGATTCCTCCAGTTGGACTGTGTGTACCTGGTTGATATGTAGATGATGCATTAAGTCTCAAGCCTTCCCAAAATGGGTGAGGATCTTATTAACATTGTGTTGGCACGAGATACTGTGCAATATTAGGTGTACGAAAAATATGGTTCCTACATAGGGATGAGAGGAACTGTCAATTCGGTTATCAAGCATCCCCAAGTTTGATTCACCACACATATATTTTCCTGCAAGTTGTTTCAGAAGTTTTGGAAGGACGAGTGCTTATTGGGGGTCATCCTGGTAGTGGAAAGATGGATCCAAGGCATCAAAAAGTGTTGGTCCAAGTATTTAATGAATTATTTTATACAGGACTACGTGGATGTGCAGGACCATGAGAAGGAGTTCCACTGCAGTTGAGTTCTATTCCTACTCGCCATGATATTTTGGAAGACACCACTAGGACAGGAGTATAACACACCAATCACTACGTCCTTCCCCACGGAAAATTCCTTGAATTGCAATACAACACGGACAAGGGATGTGTAAGTGTTTATGGCTTATATAATGGATGAGTTGGGTGATTAGTAGTGCAAATTGCGCCAGTGATATTCGGGGTTGCAACAAAGACATGCACAAGTAACGACTACTCGCGTTGAATTCCTAAAACACCATGTGGTAGAGGTGGATATGCAAACCTCATTAATCAGTGTTGTATATGAGGTATATGTGTGTGTTCCCAGTTCATCTAGTGAATCTTATGATCTCCCTTCTCAAAAAAAACTTATCAAGGTTTAGGATGTTTTCAAACAACTGCAAACCCATAAAGTGGATATCCAAGAGAAACTAAAGAGCACCCCATCATCAGATCAAGTGGAGTTGAAGAATAATACTATTATTGTTGAAAAGTTGTTTAAGCAAGGAAAATGCAACACCCTGTTTCCCCCAGTTTGTAAAAATAACTGGACTGACCAAGAACTGTGGAAAACTCAGAAATGTGAATATGTGATGTGAATGGACCTTGTGGAAAAGGTCGATGAATGTGAATAATATTATGAATTTATATTGCAGGACTGTTGAGAGGGGATATGCTAAAAAAGAGACCACGATGGTTGCAGAAAGGCAGTGGAAGGCACCTAGAAAGGTGGCATTAACTTCCACCAAAAAAAAATACCGTATTTGGACTTCACTGGCCCAGAGAACCAAAAGCAGCTCATTGGCCCCGAATTAAATGTCTCACAGGCTGGTAGGTAGATGGCTCCTCAGGAATTAATGAGGGATGGGGAGGTGAACTGTCCATCCGTAGAGACGTCAGGCCTGACCAGCGTGAGGGAAATCGCACCACATGCAACTCGCAAGAGGACAAGGCGTGGGGGAGAAGCGATTGGGGGCAGACGTGAGGGGAGATAGAGAACTCTGGCGATATGCAAAGTGAGTGATGTCAGAGAGGAAGGAGAGTAACCTTCACTCCTGGTCACTGGCAAACAGAGACGCAGTCTCACAGCATCGTGGTCTCAGCTCGGGGGTGGCTAGTGGTAAATCCGCTAGGAGTCGCTGAGCCTATGGTTGGGTGGAAACGAGCACCCCTCTCGGCAGTTGCATAACCCCTAGTATTACTTTCTGATAAGTTTTTTGCCTTTGGCATATTGAAATATATGTATTCTGACATTTATGATCATAAGCTGTGAAATTGTGAATGATTTCATTATAAGAATGTATGTATGGTGTCTTGATCTGTACTGGTAGTTGTATGTTTATAATGGAAAGAATACGTATGGATTATGATCTCATAAATCATTATTTATATGCATACTGATCTAATTTAGACTTCATGCTTGGTTCTCGGGAGAGAGATACCCTTATCTGCCTCAGATAGTACCCTAGGTAAACCTCCCCATAGAGATACCCTTCTTGAAAATCCCATCAAGAGCCTGGAAGGAGGACGTGATGGCACAAGGCCTTAAGAAATCCCTGATAAGTATCGAATCGACGGATGAGATCCCATCGGGAGATCTGTGGTCACTCATGACCATCAGATAAGAAGAAGAAGCTGGAAAGTTAAGTGCCTTAACCTTGATAGGTGGTGATCGACGGACGAGATTCCATCGGGAAATCTGTGGTCACACATAACCGTTAGATTTGCAAGAGAAAGTAGGATGTTAAGTGCCTTACCCCTGTGACTTTCTGTGTCTTCATGGGTAGCGAAGAGATCGGGATCGTAGATCCCCAAGGTCCATGAGAACATCTGGACCATTGATTTTTCCACGTAAAGGAAGTCGTGGGAGAATGCACAAGTTAGGAACCCGTCTGAGCCATCAAATATCGGCTGGAAAACCCGACATCCATTGGATCTGTCAAGAGATACCCGAGGGTTAAACTCCCAGTGAATAGGGGTGAAAGCCCCAAAATAGATCTGGACCATCCGATTTAAGGAGGCCATGTGTCGTGAGATTTCCCATTTCAGGAAATCGGGAATCGCGAACTCGGGAGTTCTGGTGATGAGAGATCGGGAGAAACCCCGAAACAGATCTAGACCGTCCGATTTAAGGAGGCCACGTGTCATGAGATTTCCCATTTTGGGAAATCGGGAATCATGAACTCGAGAGTTCTGGTGATGAGAGATCGGGACTTTCCATGGTGGAAACCCTGAGACAAATCTGGACCGTCCAATTTAAGGAGGCCACATGTCATGAGATTTCCCATTTCAGGAAATCGAGAATCATGAACTAGGGAGTTCTAGTGACGAGAGATCGGGACTTTCCAGGGTGGAAACGTCGAGACAGATCTGGACCGTCTGACTTAAGGAGGATACGTGTCGAGATATTAACCACATTGGGAAACCAGGGATCGAGGATTCGGGAGTCTCGTGGTTGAGAGTTCGGACTCCCGTGATGATAAGTCTCAATGAATGGACGAGATTATTTCGGAGGATCTTAGGGTCTATAACAACCATCAGATGTGAGGAAGATATGTCAACTTTAAGTTGCGACGTGAATGCGCCTTAGGGTAAGTGGCAAGTAGATCTGGACGGCCAGAGTCCACCCGCCCAGATCTACGGCTAAGGCTTCATTCTGGAGCCCCCTTGTTGTTCTACCTTTAGTGGTGAGAGGGCGTCTGAAATCAAACGGGCAACTCTTGAATGGCCAGGACTTATTCGCCTTGATCAATGGTGCTCCAGTGAATTCTAGACCCCCCTTTCCATTCTTTCTTTAATGGGGGGGGGTCCAGAATGGCGTGGCGTGTGAAGCGGGACCTGCCTCCTGTCACGTCGCCCTCCGGGTCGTGTTTCCCCTCTCGCCACCTATACTCCACTCAACCGCGCAACAGGGTCATTCTTAATGGCCATTTTCTAACCCTGTAGGGATTCGTCCCTATTGGCCAGTCACTAGCCCTGTCAGGGTTCGACGGTTGCAGAGTCGAACGTTTCGACATTCCTATAGCGTCGAGGCGTGAAATACAAAGAGGCACCATGATTATTTAACCTTTGATCATGACCTGTGATCACATGGGAGAGAGAGAGAGAGAGATAGCTTACGCTATGCCTTCGTAGATATTTCGAGGGCTCTGATTCTACAGAAATCAACGAAAAACATGATTATGGTAGTGGGTGCGTTACAGAAAATCTCACATAGAAGGATTCTTAGGGGTGGTCGACTTCAGCTTATAGATCTGGACTCACCTACAAAATGCCCCCGAAATAAGTACCATTGAGGACCACATACATGCATGGGAAGCATATATAAATGAAAAGGAACAATCATTTTCCTCCGTCCAACATACAATGCACAAGGAGGTGATGGCGGAAATATCCTACCTCCATCAAAAAATCACATCTACCCAAAGTGAGCAATGGATGATGTCCATTGTCTTGTTGGAATCGCAAGAATAGGTCAAGCAACAATGTTACGTGCTTGCAAATGCATAGGAAAAGGAATCCCTAGTGATCAAGTTGGGTATGTAGATCAAGCCTACCCCTAGGTCCACAAAACTGGAAAAGGTTGACAAATTTTTCCAAGATATAAAGGAACTATTGGAGTCATTTCATCAATTCGACTCGGAGTTCCAGGAATTCATCACCTGGCTCATGTCAAAGGTACCATATATCGCCTCTGTGACGCCACAATGAGGTTTGTTGGCTTGAGGATGATCCACCTAATAGTGTTGGGGGTTTCTTAGCACCATAGTTTTGGCAAGACCACACACGCTATCACTACAAGTTTTGTATTTTGATGTCTGCACATACCACAATTTTTCCACCATGTTAGGACCAATATTCAGCGCACACCAAATAGTCTTTATTGCACCTGGGCCAACTATTTTGCAGTGTGTTTTGGGAACACAACAACCTCAATAAATCTATTAGTTTTAGTGGAGGCCGATACTAAAAAAAATTCTACAATGCACTACTATCTATTCACCTGATTATTTATTCACCTACAGGCTTAATCTCTTGCATATTGCCACCTGAACCAAGATGATACAACCTTCACTAGCCTTCAAGTTCATCATTCTAGACCCTTTGTACATCTTTACTCGAGATTTATCCCCTCCTTGTTTTATTCACATAACCTTAGTCTTGGTCTTGTCATCTTCACTCCTCCTCCCAATCTATAATGCCTTCAACTTCAAAATCCCAACAATGACGCCTTATAACGTTGTCATCGGGGGAACAATAATCAAAATTATTTTCCTCACATTTTCTCACACATCGTTGATGATGATGTGCCCCTTTTGTAAGGAAATTTAATAGTCTAGGAAGCACGATATGATTGGACCTTGAGTCCACGTGAACACGATTACTTATGTGGACCCCATTAACCAGTAATATCACAAGATCACCCTTGTACCCACATGTGGCAAGCTTCTACTCGTTGATTCTTCGGTGAAACTGATCCAGAATGGCTCCAGGAATCAAAATGGGTCCAAGAAGGCCTAAAAATAAAAGTGCTTGGAATGGCTTCAAAATAGACGTGTGTGTAGGCCTCGTCGATACGAACCTAATGCAACTTGAACAGGCTCAAATAGACATCGTATGCAAAATATATTGTGGTATGTTCGTTTCGTCAAACTGGTAAAAAAAAATGTTGTTTGTACAGTGTTGATGTGGCAGTTGACTGTACAGGGCGTACGGGCATACAGTGATGTGGCAAGTACAATGGATGCTGACTGGGAAGACATGGAGGCTAGCATGTGGGAAAATCAGCACTTGACACGTGTCCTTTATTTGGGCGAATGTGATGGTGCCACATGGCACAGTCATGGGTTGCCACGTGGCACCCCTCCATTGGATAGAATTTGGGAAAAATTTTATGGGTTCAATGGGAATCGAACTCATGACCTATGGTTCGGGTCAGAACGCTTTGGCAAGTCCGGGCTACTAGCCCACCCACGGAATTCCTTATTAACCATAGTGTAAATGTAACATGTAAACTTACCATTAGTTAAACTCGGCAGATTAAAGGGTTGGGGCCTAGCCCCATCCCAAGAATGCGCTCCCTGGAGCCATTACCATATACCCGCAAGGATGACAGTTGGCACGTATTTTTTATGGAGTTAGTCCGACGTGTTTTCAATGGATCCTAGCCCCGAAATCCATGGATTACCATATGACTATGCTATACGGTTTAAACTATTCGCGTGGATTATTGGTTAGCGTCAGTCGGTCGAGATAGCCTGCCGACCAGGGTGTGTAACCAAGGGATATACGACTGGGTATTAACCTTTATAGCACGTGGAAGTTTTGGAGTGTGGTCAAATGGACCGTAGCCATAGGACCGGGGCCAACGAATCAGCACCTACGCAGGGCCACATGGAGTGTACCCCATATGCCCAAAAGCGTGGAGGAACGGGGTTGCGCCCTTATATTTTTCAAAAGTGGGTTTTTCCAGTTTATATTAAGATTTTTAATTGGTTTTAAGCCTATTTGAGGGGATTTTAGTCATTTTTGGAGGATCTTGGGCCCTTTTTTAGGCTAGATCTTGGGGGGAAGTTGGGAGTTTGTTGCCAACTTCAAGCCTATAAAAACTAGAGGTTCTTGAAGCCATGGGAGGAGGTTCAGAAAATGGAAATGCTGAAGAATTGTGAATCCAAAGCCATTTTAATGCAGGGAAGTCATTGACAAGAGTACCTTTGCGGGCCTTTTCTGGGAGCTTTGTTCATCCGTTTTCAGTCCCGTTAGTTTTGTTGGGTTCTTAAGATCTGGTGGAACACAACCAGATCAGTTTGTAATCCTTTTGGCACTATTATGATGTACTTTTAAATATTTTAATATAAATAAGAAAGCCTCACCCACTGAGACAAAGGCCCAAAGACGTAGGTGAGATTTCCGAACTCCATTATCAACTTCTCTTGTTATGGTTTGTTGTTTCTTCATGCTTATTTCTAGATATGTATATTGCATTATGGCTACTTTGTTTCTTCATTAATTCTTCCTCTTTCATAAGTTTCCTAAATGGTTATTTAACTCATGCTTTAAAACTCAATCATTGTCGTTAAAAGATCTTTTCAGATCAAGTGGTATCAGAGCTAGTTGACGGATTGGTTTTTGAGTTTGCATGATTACCAAGGAAAATTTGAATCATGGTGAAGGCAATCTTGTTGAAGAGAATCCTAAGATTGGATCGAGAAAGAGAACTTCTCAAAGTGAGAAGATGGCATCGGAAGAGGGACTTTCTCATGAGGAGAAACAGTTTTGAAAGACTTTCTTCACCATGTCGTAGATGATGAAGGTTCTATATGAGGATTACTTGGAACGGAAGAGACAGATTCTAGGTGAATATTCAAAGGTCAAAAATGAATAAGGAGAGGAGCCTCCTCAAACTCCTCCTTCACCTCCTTCTTCTCCATCAACTTCTTCTTCTTCTTCAAGTTCAAGTCCTAAATCCACAACACGAAAACATCCCATAAACATAAACAAGAAATTCCTTTACTTAAGCTTGATGTGAAATTTGAATTGCCTATGTATGATGGTGAAGTCAATGTAGAGAGGCTTGATAATTGGGTCAGACAGATGGATATTTATTGCAGTGTGCAACAAATCATGGATGAGGCAACTCAAACAAGTTGGCATAGCTTAGACTTGCAGGCACAACACTCATATGGTGGAAAAGCAAGTTGCAACATGGCACACAACAAGTGGGTAATGCATTTCCATCATGGCAAGTTTTTGTTTCTGCACTTAGAAAGAAATTTTATCCTTTGGGTTATAAAGAGAAAGCTTTAATTGAATGGCAAGGTCTTAAACTAAGAAAAGGAAAAACAGTGCAAGAATACACGGATGGATTTCATAAGATGGCATTGATGTTAGATATTCCTTTACATACCCAAGAAACTCTTATGAAGTATATAGAAGGTTTACCTGCACACATTTGAAATATTGTATTTATGTTTGGACCTACTAATATTGATGAGGTTTATCTTCAAGCAACATACATTGAAGCAGAGAAAACAAGAGTTGGTGTATCAAGGGAATCGTCTTCGAGAAAAGAGGACAAAAGGAATTGGAATGGAAAGAAGGAAAATTCAGTGACAAACCCTCTTTCAAGAATTGCAAGAAAGAAGGGCATGATGAGGATCATTGTTGGCAATTGAATCCCAAGAAAAGACCGAAGCGATTCAAAGAAGGGAAAGGGAGGAAAATAGTTGAAGCAACAACATGACCAATAGACTTGGGATTGGATTCGGGTGATGAATCTAAAGTCTCATTGGTTGGTTTGACAGGTAAAATTGGTGATGGATTTTATTCTAGAAGTAAATTGTTTCACTTAAGGGTCATTATGAATCATACTAAGGTTGACACATTGATAGATAGTGGATCTCAATCTAATTTGATTTCAGAGGAATTGGTTAAACAATTGGGATTAACCACTTAGATGCATCATAAGCCTTACTCACTTAAATGGATAAGCAACAATCACAAATTGCACATAACAAATCAATGCACATTAAAGTTTGCAATTTCATCTAAATTTGTGGATGAGGTAACATGTGATGTGGTGCCACTCAATGAATGTGGGATGGTCTTAGGCAGTCCTTATTTGTATGATCACAAAGAAATCTTCTACAGGGAACAAAATCAATATCACCTAATCAAAGCAGGCAAAGAATATGTGGTACATGCTCATCATTTAAAATCAAATCAATCTCTTCAACAATTGAACAGTTAAGAAAGGAAGCTCGTGCAATAAACATGCCTATAATTGTGCCAAATCAAGTAATTGATCTTAAGCAAGAACAGGAGATGATTGTAGAATGGAAGATCAATCACACTTTGCTTCAAGATAAGCTAATGTCGTGCAAGTATTACAAACATATTAGCTCATTTGCAGTCATATTTCTAATGTTATCATTAGTAATGTTGTCAATATGGATGATAGTGGCTTCAACAAGATGTGATAGAGTACAAGTGACTAACAATATGTTGTCAGTTATCATGGTTGTTTTACAGTTGATCTTGATGAGACATGTGCACAGGACAGAGTTTAAAGACAGAGAACAAGTGGGGTGGCTTATCCCATGCTTGATGACTGGTTAGTAACCTTTTGGAGGACCAAAACGTCTTTAGCGAGGAGGCATTATCCGGAATGGGTCTAGGAATCAAAATGGGTCCAGGAAGGCCTAAAAATAAAAGTGCTTAGAATGGCCTCAAAACAGATGTGTGCGTAGGCCTCATCAATACAAACCCAACGCAACTTGAACGGGCTCAAACGGATGTTGTATGCGAAAGATATTGCAGTCTGTTTGTTTCGTCAAACTCATAAAAAACAAATGTTGACTGTACAGTCCATACAGTGCTGACGTGGCAGCTAACTATACAAGGAGTACGGAAATACAGTGACATGGAAGGTGCAGTGGATGTTGATTGGGTTGCCAGGTGGGCGAATCAACGCTTTACACGTGTCCTTTATTTGGGCGAATGTGATGGTGCCATGTGGCACCCATCCATTGGATAGAATTTGGGAAAATGTTTATGGGTTCAACAAGAATCGAACCCGTGACCTATGGTTCGGTTCAGAACGCTTTGGTAGGGTTGGGCTACCAGCCCGCCCATGGAAGTCCTTATTAACCATAGTGTAAATGTAACATTTAAACTTACCATTGGTTAAACTCAACGGATTAAAGGGTTGGGGCCTAGCCCTAGCCCCGGTGCGTGCTCCATGGAACCATTACCATATGCCCGCAAGGATGACAGTTGGAACATATTTTTTATGGAGTTATCCTGGGGCATTTTCAATGGATCCTAGCCTCGAAATCCATGGATTACCATATGACTATGTTATACAGTTTAAATTGTTCGCGTGGATTATTGGTTAGTGTCGGTCGGTCGAGCTAGCCCGCTGACTAGGGCGCGTAACCAAGGGCTATATGACTGGGGGTTAACCTTTATAGCGCGTGGAGGTTTTGGAGTGTGGCCACATGGACCGTAGTCATAGGACCGGGGCCAGGAATCCAGGGGGCCAACAAATCAGCACTCGTACAGGGCCCCATGGAGTGTGCCCCATATGCCCAGAAGCGCAGAGGAAGGGGGATGCACCCTTATATTTTGAAAAAGTGGGTTTTTCCACTTTATATTAAGATTTCTAATTAGTTTCAAGCCTATTTAAGGGGATTTTGGTCATTTTTGGAGGATCTTGGGCCCTTTTTGAGGCCAGATCTTGAGGGGAAGTTGGGAGTTTGTTGCCAACTTCAAGCCTATATAAACCAAAGGTTCTTGAAGCCATGGGAGGAGGTTTAGAATAGGGAAATTCTGAAGAATTGTAAATCCAAAGCCATTTTTATGCAAGGAAGCCATCGAGGAGAGTACCTTTACAAGCCATTTTTGGGAGCTTCGTTCATCCATTTTCAGTGTCGTCAGTTTTGTTGGGTTCTTAAGATCTGGTATAACAAAACCAAATCAATTTGTAATTTTTTTGGAACTTTTATGGTGTAATTTTAAATCTTTGAACAAAAATAAGAAATTATCACCCACTGAAACAAAGGCCCAGAGACGTAGGCAAGATTGTCGAACTCTGTTATCAACTTCTCTTGTTATGGTTTGTTGTTTCTTCGTGCTTATTTCCAGATCTGTATATTGCATTATGGATGCTTTGTTTCTTCATTAATTCTTCCTCTTTCATAAGTTTCCTAAATGGTTATTTAACTCATGCTTTAAAACTCAACCATTGTCGTTAAAAAATCTTTTCAGATCAGAAACCTTTTAGTTGTCGGTAAAACAATTGAAGCCCACATATGCTCTTACCCTCGTGCATTATCAACGATGACATTCTTCATACATATCATGATGACTAATCTTTATTTTATCCTATGGCTAGGATCATCCTAGCAATCGTTGATTACTTCATGACTGTTGAACCCACTTTGTCCCTCGAACAGGCCCACACGGTTATGATAACATCTTATCACAATGATTAAAAAGAAGAATTTTTTTTAGTAATCGGATTATTGAGTATTATAAGCTTTTTACAAACCTTTAAACACTCTCATCGATATTAATGATATGTTTAAAAGTTATCGGAGGAGGAGCATCATTCCATGATCTTAGTCAATAGTTTTCACTATTACAAACTTTTGACGACGATGGATTTTTAGAAATCTTTTCCCCCTATCTTTCCCACTCCTCCAATGATACAATTAACGGTCATAACCTCTAAACTTCCTGCGATAACATTTATGTCATCGCATATGACTCTGACCGAGTCGAAGTTGTAATGCATTTCTTCATTAATTGCACCTAGAATTAGAGGGAATTTGGGGAGGGTTAAAACAATAGCTAAGACTTAATTTTTTCCACTTGTTTGTATTTTCACTAAGAAAGATAGGCGTTGTTGATTGCGAAGGTATGATCTAATGCTTTGTCAATTATCATTCCTGGTCTACAAGTAAGCATTTAGTAACTCATTTGGTAGTTGTTATTTGTATCACTGTGGCAATGCTCTGATTTTCTCAATTGTATGTTTTACGCAGGTGGAAAAATGTCTCGGATCTTGACAAGAAAAGGAAAAATCCAAACATCTGGCATGCCTTTTCCTGCCATAGTCCCGGAATATTTCAATGTTTGATATTAATATCCACAATGGGATGGAACATTATCTCATCTATTATGAAATTTTTGACATGTTCCAGAATGAAATATTCCTATCTGATGACCGAGACATTGAAGAGTACAGAAACATTCTCAAGAGCAGTATCCACATCATAGTTGCTCGTCCGTAACTCTTCACTTACAACAACATTGCAAGGTGGTGCTTTACACATTTGCAGAAGGATACAGGATTGATAGTCAATGTGTTGGGCCTCCCAATTGCATCAATTAAGGCATAAGACATCCAAACCAGATATAAGACCCTAGAACCTGTTGTTTCTTTGAATGAATTGTTCTTGGACAAGTATGGGGTCGAGCACAAGGATTTTGAAACATTGATGGAATATTGGTTCTTCAATGAAGAATGGTCAGCAAAAAAGGGATAAAGTAATGTCCCCGCACAATATTTGAAAATCCCATACATAATTTTGAATACAATTATCTGCAAACTCTATGGCGAGGAAGCCAACACCCATTTCATAATGGAATGGTTTCCTATGGCTTACACAGTGGTTAAAATTGGCCAAGCTTTCAACTGGGAAAGCATCCTATCATTCAGCATTGCAAATTTTGTTATGGACCCCAAAGGTATGAAAAACCCTAGTTTCTACATGTCGTCATATCTTATAGATGCTATTTGTTAAGCCAATTCCTTCCCTGCATTAGATTGGGATTAGACCCCAAATAAAATTCATATCCATATATATTGTTCTCAATTGTGGGAAACCAAATGTAAGGATCACTTTTATTAGATCTATGAATTTTTCCTTTCCCCCTTACATAAGGCCATCTTTGGATTTTTCACGCATAGGATTTCTCTAGGTGTTATCAAATCCCTAAGGGGAATTGGGCATTGGTATATGAAGAAATATTATACCTATGTTAGGATATTCGAAGCCACAGGACCACCACAATTACTACCCATGTATGTTCTCGATAAGCTATTGGCCAGAGAAATATCATATCAGACTGTGGAGAAGGGAACCACTGCTTATTTTTCATAAAAGAACAAAAGGTATTGGCCCAATTTTCCCCTTTATATATGCATGTTTTCCCTTTAGAATAAGAAGCAAGCTGAAAAATAAGTGAAGACCCTAAAGGAGTTGTGTCTTTTCATTGGGGAACCTAAATCTCATGACCCCCGGAATGTGGTATATGAACACATGAAGGTCATTAAAATAGTACCACAAATTATGCATGAATCCATGTTTGCAGAAGATATCTTTTGAGGATATTTAAGTTTGGAAGAGGTGGTGGAAAGCCTCACCACCTAAGCAGCCCAAGAGAGGTTGAGGAAATAGGTAGAAAAAGATATATCCCTAAGGATAGAATATTTCAAATCCCTACTCGTCAATGATAAAGAAAGACCAAAGTCGAAAGAACAAAAAAAGAGGGAAAAGGAAATAGAACTAGCAAGGAAAGTTGAAGAGGATGAAGAGAGATACTAGTAGAGGATCAAAAAGGAGGTCAAGTTGGAAAAGGCCAAAGCAAAAGACTTTTCCAATGTAGGAATTAGTGTGAATAAATCGATGAGAACATATACAGATAAAAAAAAATCTGTAAGCCTAGAGCAATCATTGTCGGTTGCACAGGAAGAGGCAAGGAATAAAGAAGAAGAGGAAAGGAGCAAAGCTGCCAAATCCCAAAAGAATAGTTCAACATTCAACATTACTATTATGACATCAGGTCCTAACACCGACCTAATCATAACCCCCATAGAGGAATGTACCCCATTGGCTTCCATCCCTAATATCTTATCAATCACTTATGCATGACTGGATTTTGAAGGTGCAGTAGTCGTTGTTGGTGACTATTACTACAGCCACAAGACAAGATAAATCGAGAAAAGAATGTCGAAGAGGGAAAGAGGAAAGTTCGATGCAAGTCATGAAATTCCTGAAAAGAATATCAAGTGGAAAGTTGGGTTAGACCTCAAAGACAAGGAAATACAAGAAGCCTCAACACTTAGTGCTTTTACTGGTGTGAATATTGTGTCGGTTCATGAAGTGGCAGGGGTGCTAGATGCAGTGAAAGCTAGAATTACTGAGTTGGAGACAATGTTGGAAACCATCAAAGGTACCATGGGTAGTGAGTACAGAAAATAAGCCTTGCTTGGATCCATAGAGAGGAGATGGAGAGGTCGTTGAAGGTCTGAGAAAAGGAGTTGAAGGCAGAATTCAATGAAAGAATCTACCTCGACCAGAAGATGCATCAAGATGAGATAGAAAAGGGCAGGATCATACATGCTCAAGAGGTAACCAAACTCAAAGGATAACAGTTAGAGATCATTATATACAATGAAAGAATCTAAGATCAAGTCAAGAGACTACAACAGGATACTCAACTCCTGAAGCAGACTGTGGTAGAAAGTAAGACGAAAATGATAGTTGTAGAAATATTCAGAGAAGAGAGCATCAAAATGAATGAAGAAATTTGGGAAACGTAGAAGAAACTCTGCTATGCTCTCAATAAAATATTGAAGGCTAAGTCTGATCAAGGGAAGTTAAATATGCAAGTGGAAAATATGTAGGAAAATATAAAAGAGCCCAAGAATCCTATAGGAGGGTCATAAAATGGTAGGATACTCATTAAAACTCCCCCAAGACTCTACCTGCATATTCAGACAAGAAGATAATCGGAGATCTCCAATTGTTGAATGCAGGGATGGAAACAATTGCAGATATCAAGAAAACTCAAGAACAGGTCAGTACAACAAACAGGGAATTGTGGAAGTCTTCCAACAACTTACTCGCCTAGTTCGGGATGGACCCCCTAAGATATTTGGAAAAGACATCATCTACTCAAACTATGGTCGAAGTTGTGGAAATCAAAAGGAATCTTAGTATGAAATCCATTGAATCTATCAATGAAATTAGTGCGGAAGTTATAGAGACAATATTAATACAACCTGCCATATTAATTTCACTAACTGAATATTTTGTGTGACGTGTTGAGCATAATTTGAAAATGGAAATTAATACTCCCATTTGCAACGGTGAAACAGACCTGGAAAGAACACAGCTATGATGAGTAGATACCATACTCAAAGACTTCAAAACATGGAAGAGCTTCATATATACAAACTTGCAACCACCAAGACCCACTTGATTATCTCATTGTAACCGAATTTTACAAAAAAAATCATAGTCTTGTAATTATTGTAATATCTTAATCGGGAAAGAGAATCGAAGTGTCTCTTTAGTCTTCTGACCGTTTGGTAGTTAGGGGAATGTGAAAAGCTTCTTTCCACATTCTATAAAGCAGATGAATGTAAAGGAGAAAAGGGTTTTGGTTTTTTGATGTAGCTAAACAGTACTATTACCGCAAGTTAATTTAGACCAGAGACATTTTGAAGATCCTGGTGTTAATGTGTATGAATGAGATTTTTCTACTTATACATGTTTATTTCTGTGATATTTGAATGTTGGTTTTATGAACTACTTCTAAACTAATTTTCATATGTTTACAGTTACCATGATTTTCATTCTAAGTGCAGTGACAATATGATCAGTTGGTTAATCAATTAGTTGTTTCTAACTTATTATATTGTTAAGTCTTCATTATTATTGTCCTTATGATTGTCCTTATGAATGATTTTTGTGTAAGTGATACAAACATTTAACTGCACTTATCTTTTAGTTTTATCCTGATCAGGATAGGATAGAATATAATAGAGTAGAAGTGCATCTTAGGACCGTAGATAATCATTTTAGTTTAGAATTAGATTTTTTTTAGAAGTTTTAATTCATCTGAGAACCTTCAATTCTCATATGCATATTTAGATAGTTAAAGTAGTTAGATTGGTAACCATGCCAAAATCTAGTCGGAAATGTTATTCCAAATGAGAGTGGGTATAATTGGGACTTGCCATCAGGCATTCTCCCTTACCTGTATGAGCGGGTCATTCTGGCCCATCAACAGAAATGGTGCTAGAAGGAGGGCCATAGAACTTAATGGTTGTAAAGAAAATCAAAAACCCTTCATGTTCTATTCCACAACTAATCACTTCTTTATCCAGTGATTCCCATCAAATACATTATGAGCACACTTCCCTTCCCATGTCATATTCTATGAACACACCGGCTCAAGCCAGTACTCAACGTGCTTCCACTCATCCTGAATCCATGTTCTCTTCATCACAACCTCACATATTAACCCTTCCATAAGTTGATACCATTCTCAGGCATTCCCAAGAATGAATGAATCGTTCCCTAACTAGACAATTGAGTAGAAAGATAGGACAATTTTCCATTGACTATTCATTGCTTCAAGCACAAGAGAATCCTCTAAACGAAGATCCATTCTTTATCAACCCTTACACATATCAAGAAAACCCTTCTATTGGGACCCAAAAATATCACATACCTTGAGATACATTTGACTTTGTCAAGACTTTCGAGTTAGGAATTGAACATTACCTGCTAGTTGGTGGTGTCGGTGGTAGACCTCCCTCTCCTCCTAAATCCCCACCTTATACACCAAGAAACGAGTTAGAAGAAGATGAAAACAAAAGTGAACCAAACAACAACCCACTTCATATAATATTATATCAACCTCCATATACGATCAGAGCAAATAAGAATCAAAATCCCCCTCCCTATCATCCTTGGTTGGTTCCTAATGCATTTTTTGTACCTGGGATTGTGCATGACATGCCCAGACATCCGGAGAAACTTTTACCAAAATTTGACCCTGACAGAAAATATTTGGCTGAAGACCAAGTTAAGAAATTCTTAGTTTTGTAAGACTCCAAATCATTCAGCACGAAGATGTTTTTTATCGATTGCTCCCCCTTACATTTTAGAATAAAGCCTCGACATGGTTCTTCTCTTTAGAGGAATCCTCCATCATTGATTGGAGAACATTCAAAACTATATTTCTTAGGAAATTTGGAGATAATAGGACACCAGCAACTCTAGTCCTAGAACTGTCAAGAGTCAAAATGGATAATAAGGAACAGGTAAATGATTACATTCAACACATCCTTACTCTAGTGAGACGCATCCCATGAGCCTCTAAACTTGTTGAAGATGTTTCCATTGAATTATATACCTATGGTTTACCTATGTCCATGGTGATGTTTGTTAAGAATGTTGAGAAAACCACCCTTGAAGAAGCCTTCCAAGAAGCCCTTAAAGTTGAAAAGAACATGATGTGTTTAAAAGGAAATCCTGGAGCAGAACCATCCAAAGATAAAGGTAAAAACAAAGCAAATAAGTCCAAACCCTCATAAGAGAAGAAGTCTTATGATTCCATGGATATGGAATCTCTCCAGAGGATTGTTAAGAAACTCTCTAACAAGCTAATAGATTTGAAGAAGAGTGGTGGAGAAGGATCTTCTGGCCAGAAGAATTTTTTTAGATTTCCTCCCAAGAAAGATAAAAATACTCCCCCAACCAATAAAAAAAACCCTTCTCAGGGAGATGGCATTAACATGGAATATATTGTTCAATCCTTACAGAATTAGGTGATAGAAAATATGAGTGAGGTCAAGGATGAAGGAGAGGAAAACCAGGAACAACAAGAACAACCTAAGGAGTCTCAAGAAATTGAAGAACAACAATTGAATTCATTCTAGGATATCACTTATGGTCGAGAGGAAGAAGATATTGAATAAGTACACATGTCCCAAAATGTTGTAACTATTAGAAGTGCCAGCAAGAACACCTCGTCTGACACCCAAAACACTTCCAATCCTCCTACAACTACAACTTCCAATACCAAACAAGCCTCGTCTCCAGCCAACACCACTGCCCCCAATCTTCCTAAAAAAACACCCTCCAACCATAAAGCAACCGATCAAACACCTAAGCCAAATATTTCACCCATGCCCCCAGTAAGATTGGAATATTATTTCCTAAAAGATCTGAAGAAAACCAAAGCCAATATTTCCTTGTGTGAGCCTACGAAAATCCCACAAATTCAAGAAAATTTCATTAAGACTCTACATGGAAAGGCTACCACTTGCACTAAATAAATTAATGTAGGGACGAAGAGAGGAACAACCAAAGCAATCCCATCTAGCAAAGATAATTCATCTAAGATTCAAGTAGCTACAAACACATCTTTAACTGGACAGAGGTCAAGATCTACTACCCCACCTTTCCTTTTTACTTTTGAAATTTTTAATAGGAATGTTCATAATTGCATGGTAGACTTAGGGGCCTCTTCCAATGTTATGCTTCTCAAAATCTGTGAA
This sequence comes from Picea glauca, assembly GCA_000966675.3. Lineage (NCBI taxonomy): Eukaryota > Viridiplantae > Streptophyta > Pinopsida > Pinales > Pinaceae > Picea > Picea glauca. Next base: position 57,419 of record JZKD02S1408638.1, on the reverse strand, counting down.
AATATTAATTTCAAACCCGAGGCACCTAATGTTCAAATTATTCATTTAGATAAAACTAGAGTCAAAGTAATCAAGGAACTAAAGAATGTTTTGATCATAATGTCTGCTAATCCTAAAATTCATCAAACTATTGATATTATTGTGGTGGACATAGCTGATAACTATAGTATGTTTTTAAGTAGAGATTGGTCTGCTATGTTGAATGGAAATTTTGCTACTAACTGGTCAAATTTATGGCTTCCTTTCAATGGAAAACTTAATCAAATCAAAATTTATAGAGAGAGATACAAGAAGCATGTGGTTACTAATTTAAATGACCCAAATGAACCTATGTTATTTAATAATTCAATTTTGGGTAATTATTCCTATGATACATTTTTTGGGAATTACATGTTTGAAACATCTTTTTTTGCGGAATCTAACACACAATTTGAAATCCTTCATTGCACTCATATTGTTGAGCCCAATTGTAATATATTAGATCAAACTAACATTACTTTTGATGTATATCCTAACATAATTTCCCATAATAGATTAGAGATGCTTATCAACTCTACTAATCCCAATAATTCAAAAAAAATTGAAAACTTTAAATCCACTATTGAACCAAGAAAAGGGGATCCTAATATGTGGACATTATTCTTTGATGGATCCAAATATTTAGAAGGTGTAGGTGCTAGATGCATACTCAAAGATCCATAAGTAAAGAAAACATTAATTTCTTGTAGACTAGAATTCCAATGCACCAACAATATTGTCGAATACGAAGCTTTACTACAAGGACTGAAAAAGGAAGTAGACTTGAAAGAAAAAGAAAATCAAGGTATTTGGTGATTTTGAAATTGTCATAACACAGGTAAGGAACACCATCCATTGTCTTTCAAGTCACCTCAAACATTATTAGTTAGAGGTATGGGAACCAATCAAGTTGTTTGATGGATTTAATATCAGTCTTATTCCCCGTTCATTAAAATGTGATGCAGACTTACTAGCTAATATTGCATCTAGATTAATATCATCGAAAATATTAATGCATGATACGTTTTTCTTTTGAACTTTTGTACAGACCATCAATCCTAGACAACATAACTAGTTCGAGAGTATTTGATGATGACCACCAAATTATTAGCTTCCTACACCTTAAAGATACATTCAAAGACTCTATTATAGATGAGGGCCGACATGACCAAATGGTGAACTCTAATGCCATTGATCAAGCTCAACAAAGAAATCAATTTGGTTCAGCCAACAACATACCCAAGAGTGTGGTGAGGCTGGAGAAACTTTATGATCTCCAAGATAAGTTCAAAAAGGCAACAAACTGCAAAACCAACAACTCATCAATGCAGTTTGAAGTGGTAAATCTTGGAACAAGTACCACACCTGAAAATATTAATTTGGGAAAGGATTGATCTCCTAAGGAGAAACAATATTACATCAAACTATTCAAGGAATACAAATATATCTTTCCCTGGACTTATGAATACCTCAAGACATATGACACCAAGATCATACAGCACGTCATTCCAATGAAGGCTCAAATGAAACCTTTTCAACAAAATCTGAGGAAAATGCATCTCAGTCTTGAACCACAAGTCAAAGTGGAGTTGAACAAGTTGTTAGTTGCTAAGATTATATTCCCAGTCAAACATACTCAGTGGATCTCTAACCTTGTACCAGTAAGGAAAAAGAATGGAGATATAAGGCTATGCATTGATTTCAAGAACTTGAATAGAGCCTCTAAGAAAGAGAACTATCCAGTGCCCCCTGTGGATCATGTCTTGCAATGTGTATCCAATTCAAAAATGTTCTCACTTCTGGATGGTTTTTTTGGTTACAACCAAGTCCTGGTTTCCCATGATGATCAACTAAAAATTTCCTTTCATACTAAATGGAGAACTTATTCATACAAGAATATGTCATTCAGTCTGATCAACGTTGGGGAAAATTTCCAAAGAGAAATGGATATCGCTTTAAGATGTCTCATTGGAGAATGTGTTGTGGTGTATCTATACAATGTTACCATATTCTCCATAAACAAAGAAGACCATATAGCCCATTTGATAAGAGTATTCAATATGTGCAGGAGGTATGGTATTTCTCTCAATCCCCTAAAAAAAAAAATTGCAATTGATGATGGCATACTTTTAGGATTCATAGTTTCAAAGCATGGTATGAAATTCGAACTTGAAAGGAATGAAACTATTTCCAAAATCCTTCCTCATAACAAAAAAACTATGTAACCCTTCCTCAGGAGGATAAACTCTATGAGAATATTCGCCACTAGCTTTGCTAAGGTAGTAAAACCCCTTCAGGACATGATTAAAAAGAATGCAGAATTTAAATGGGGACCTAACAAAAAAGAGTCTTTTGATAAAATAAAATTAGAAATAGTGCAAGCTCCTACACTAGCAAGCCTAGATTTCGGTCGAGAGTTTATTCTCTACAACTTTGCTTCAAACATTGCATTCGCAGTTGTGCTAACTCAGAAGAACCAAGAAGAAGTTGAATTTCCCATGGATTTTATGAGTTCGGATTTACAAGGAGTAGAATTGAATTACCCAGAAGTAGAAAAATAGGCCTATGTTGTATTCAAAGTTGTAAAACACTTCAGGCCTTAGTTGATCAAATCAAAGATAAAGGTCATTGTCCCTTATCCCGTTGTAAGAAAACTCTTCGTGCAGAAAGACCTGGGAGAGAAAAGAGCTAACTGGATCACAGCCTTACAAGAATATGACTTGGATATCAAACCTTTTAAAATTGTCAAGGACCAAAGGTTGTGTAAGCTAATTGTTGAATTGACAAGCGATGAAATACAGGAAGATGCATTGTATCAAGACCGAGATCTTTTCCAAAAATAAGTTTACTACATACCTGTTAATTCTGACCAACGATACTATGAAATGAAATATTATTTAACTCATGGGTCAACTGCATATTATTTGGAACCAAATAAGAAGAGAGATATTAGACTCAAATCAGCTAAATATCATCTCATCCAAGGAGTATTATGTAGAAAAAATTATGATGGTGTTTTCTTGAGATGCCTTGAGAAAAAATATGTAGAAAATATTTTATCTGAACTTCATGACAGACCAATTGGTGTACATTTCGGAGAAGAAACTACTGCTCACAAGATCCTCAGAGCGTACTATTACTAGCCTAATTTATTCAAATATTCTTGCACGTATGCGTGGAAATGACAGGAATGTAAGAAGTTAGTTGGGAGAGAAAAGAAAGTTGCATTTCCCCTACAACCTGTAATTATAGAACGCCCTTTTCAAAAATGGGGTCTGGACGTGATTGGGGAAATTAATCCCAACTCTTCTCAGCTACACAAATATATCTTGAAATCTACTAATTATTTCACCAGATGGACCAAAGCAGTTCCCTTAAAGATAATCAATGAGAACCAGGTGATATCACTACTTGAATCTCATATTATTACTAGGTTTGGTGTCCCTAAGTCTTTAGTTTTCGATAATTCCAAGTACTTTTATTCTCTCGGATTAATTGAATATGCACTTGAATAAAACATTAAAGTTAAATATTAAGAAAACTATTATCCACAAGAGAATGGACTGGTTGTGTCAACCAATAAAAACCTAATCAAAATCCTCAAAAGAATTGTCGATGACCACCAAAGAAATTGGCATCTGGCCCTCATGAATGCCTTATGGGTAGACAAAGTAACACCTAAATCCTATATTGGTAATTCTTCTTTCTTTATAGACTATGGACAATAAGCAACGATGCCTACCCATACCTTTCTTCCCTCCTTGCAACTTGCTCAATCTATTCAAGAGGAAGCATGCTCGGTAATGCAACAAAGATTGAATATGCTATTGAAACTGGAAGAAGAAAGGAAAAAAGTCAAAACAAATTCAATGCAAAATCAAGAAGTAATCAAAAAATGGTTTGATAAGACTTCCTCGGGTAACAAAGATTTCCAGGAAGGAGATCTATTTCTTAAGTGGGACAAAGCAAATGAGATTAAAGGTAGACATACGAAATTCCAAAATTTGTGGTTGGGCCCATATCTGATTCATCGGAAGATTGGGTCTGGAACGTTCAAACTCAAAACATTAGAGGTAGGTGAGGAGGATCTCCTTGTCAATGGTCTAATCCACAAATGATACTTCTCCTTATCACCCCTAGTGGTGTAGTTTTGTACATAGTAGGATTCTCTTCGTTGCTTGATTTTGTTTAGATTAAAACCTTGTTTTTCGTTTTATTTTTATCACTTTATTTTTCTTGCCACAATAAGCTCTTGCTAACCTCTTTTGTATTTGAATTACTAAAACTACTTTCAGGCCTAGCAAGAACCTTGCAGTTGAATAGTTGGTTAGGTACTTATTGTAATAATGAAATTTCTTGTATTTTCTCTTGAACAATTAAATTCAACGTCTAGTTATACTTTATGGGAGGAACTTGTTAGTCTATGTTTCAAGAGACCACCAACTATGCATAACATGTGTGTAAGTCGTTGGGGTTGACAAGAGACTAGTTTCATGTGTGACTATTCTCATACACAACTCATGGTTCTATAAACATAATACAGTAACAGTTCTGGTGTCATAGGGATAATTATTGTTAGGCCTCCGCCATCCCATAACTTCATAACCTTAAGCGAGGTCTGGTGGAAAATAACCCGCAAAGGGAAATACTGACTGAGACCTGCATATCAAAATAACTTTTGTATCACCCCACTTCCTTCACACCTTACATGCATATGAAAATCTTAACCAAAATCTAAAAGGGTGAACATGTACTGAAATAAAAAGGAAGTTGAAAGAACTATTGTCAGTGTGGAAAGTATAAGTAAACTCGTCGAGGCTATGGACGCTTGCCAGCAGCGGGTCTATGCTTATATGATACCAAGAAAACTTCGTCGAGGCTATGGACACTCGTTGGAAGTGAAGAAATGTAGGGAAAAAGAGATCAATAATACATTGGGGTCCTAAACAGTCACATACTAGCCTCTGTGGTATTCTCCTCCTCCCAGATCCTCAAGATAAATTAACTTTTCCCATCTTTAATTATCTCTCTTGAATTATCCTGAATATCACCAGACATTGTCATAGTATCCTTATCCTTTAGATTGAGCAGTTTTTGTGGGGTCCACAGTATCTCTCAACCTATAACTTTTGTGACAAATTCGAAGACCTGGGAAACATTATCTGGTGGTTAACTTGAAGCAGAGATAACCGGTTATCCCGTGCGAGTCTCCATACTACCAAATTTTCTACAAGGCACTACTCTCTATTCACTTGATTATTTATTCACCTACAGGACTAATCTCGTGCATCCGGCCACCTGAACCAAGACGATACAACCTTCACTAGCCTTTAAGCTCATCGTTATGGACCCTTTGTACATCTTTACTCGAGCTGTATCCCCTCCATGTTCTATTTGCATAACCTTAGTCACGGTCTTGTCGTCATCGCTCCTCCTCCCACTTTATAATTCCTTCAAGCTCAAAATCCCAACGACGATGCCTTACAACGTCGTCGTCAGGGGAACAATGATCGAAATGACATTCCTTATGCTTTATCGCACATCATCGACGATGACAACCCCCTTTTTTAAGGTCATGTCATAGTCTAGGAGGCATGATAGGATTGAACCCTAATTCCACATGAACATGATTACTTATGTGAGCTCCATTTACCAGTCATATCATGAGACTACCCTCGTACCCACATGTGGTGAGCTTCTACTCGTTGGTTCTTTTCGGTGAAACCTTCTTGTTGTCGGTAAAAAAACGTTAAACCCACTGTGACTACGATTTTTGTCAACAAGACTTAGTTGGCAAAGCATTGCCAAGCTCCCTCTCCATTCACACTACTTGCGCAAAGTTCCGCTTATTCTCATTAAATGTTAGTGCATTGTTCTTAGTGGATTTATTATGGCGCTTGACTCTTTTCTAAGTTGAACCCTTACGTAATCCTCTCTTTATTCACACCCTCTTATGTCGCCAAAGACCCTCATGTCACCATTGTTGATCTATGCGCCCACCTTATTCGCACCCGCTTGCGTAAAGTCTCGCATACTCCCGCTAAGTGGCCGCTACACATTCAAAGGATGATGTCTTCAGATTATTTGCTATTCAAAACATTTTGGAAATAAGGATAAGTATTCACTAATGATTGGCAGTGACGGAAATGGCATAAGTATGTATGTGTGTCAGGTGAAGTTCCATTAGAAGCTTTCTCCATAATTGATATCATACTCGACAAAACTCACGAATCATCTAGTTCTGTGAAGCACTAATTTCTCTCCCCAGTTCCTTGCACACTCAATATGAGATTCTCTTATTTATTCAGATACTTTCAAAGCCTTGGCGAAATGGCTCTGTGTCTATTGGGATCCTAAAAATCATTCTTCAAAGAGCCCCGTGGCACTAGAACAGGGTAAAATTGCAAGTTCATTCTTTACTAGGGTATGCGAGTCGCTAATTTGCTTTTCCAACTACCTCAAGATGCAAAATGATACACTGGTGTTATGCAGGTTCTTTCCTAGCCTCTGCTCAAGTGGCTAGTTGTTTTGTGTATTCAAAGGCATAAGTGTTATAAGCCACCAAATTGATATCATTTGACTCAGGTCTTCTAAACCAACAGTCACCTTGCTAGCTTCAGCATTTCCGTGCCCTTACACAGCAATTTCAAAACAAACGCTCTTGTTCTGGGAGAGAACGTATGGAATCAAAACTTCTCGATTATCTTACCCATCTTGCCTCATTCCAGTTCCTTGTGAGCTACAGCAAAAGAAATATTGCAAAACAAAGGAAGCACTCAACTGAATGTGATCAACAGTGTGGATTCATCAGAGGTCATGATGCAGCGGATCATACGCTCGACTCTTTTGAAAGTGTTACAACATAATCCGTTAATGAAGCTAAAGGAAACCTCATGAGAAATAGAAGCGATGAGATGATTGTGGTTATCTCCTCTCAATCAGTTTTGAAGCAATTACTTGAAGTAGCCCGAATTGTTACCACCAAGGCACAGTTCCAAATGCAAGTCATACTCTAATTGTAATTAGCACAGGGAAAATCGACAGACGGATACCAGTGTCATATTGTTAACATAATTTTCTTGGTCATTCCAACAATCAACGCGCCAAAAGTTGGAGACTGCAAGTGTTTTCGGGTTAGCAAACGAACAGAAGACAAGTACCTCCCCAAGGAATCGATCGATGGTCCAGTGATGTTAAATTTTATATTTCTATGTGTTAATTCGGGCGACATGCATGGATTCTGTGACGATCGTAACACCTCAATTTTTTCGTTGTATAGATACATATTCTCCAGCTGATAGGGGAGTAAATTCGGTAGTAAAGTTTCATCCTAGTGATGTAAATTGAAATCGATGTTGTGTGACACGGATTTATCCCTATCGTTCATATTGTGAGGAGTTAAATTGACACTTGTAAAACTTTCCAGAAATTTGCGTTGAGAAAATGCTGCGTGGCAACTCTTCTGGCTGGAAAAAACAATTAAAATATATGGAGAATAACCATAACACAAGGAACGACCCAGGGATAACTAAAAAGAAAAAAAGTTTAAGGATGAGTTAAAGAAGTCATAGACAGTTCAAGTTCAGTTACAAAACCATCTAACTGAAGGAACCGTGCACTAAAAGAGATAAAAAGAACAGCACGCGGCCAAAGGGGGAAGATAGATTCTGGGGAAGTTAGAGAATATAGATTTTTCTGAATGAAGTATTGTCTCAGAAATAAAACTTGGAGATAGAACTTAGGCAGAATTTTAAGAGAGAGTATGTTGTGAGTGTTGGGAGGGTTCTTCCATTTCATTATTTCATTATATTTTCAGTAGAGATTGGTGAAGTGGTCTTGCGAAGCAGCGAAGAGGATAAGTGAGGATGAGTTTGTTGGTCTTCATGAGCTCATTTCCTCGTGATTTGCTACCATAAATTCATTCCTTCTTGGCTTAGCTTTCTTTTTCTTCTTCATGCTTAGTATTTTTATTGTATGTTATGTCTAAAAGGGCTAAAGATCATATACCTGGCCCTCATTTACGAAAAAACTTGAAGATTTTGATGTTCTATGATTTTGTATGAAATCTTTTTAATGGAAATCA